>SRMA01025335.1:460000-616795 GCA_007224835.1 Danionella cerebrum
AAAAAAAACATACAAAACAGACAAATGTTCCAAATGACGGAGCCATAATGGGAATTTTGATGGATCCAAATAGAAAATAGAAAACAAATACAAATAAAATTGCTTAATTTCAACACACCAACCATGCTTCAATTTAGTGTTTTATCAAATTCAAACAGCAATCCGGGACACACTCCACCCCCTCTGATCTCATGGTTCGTGTGGCCTCCTGCGCCTCTGTGAAAGATGCCTCCATCAGTGACAGTCAGAGGGAATGAGCTCATGAAGTGATTATGAGAATGGGTGGCAGTCATTCAGAGCTCTGAGATGACAGCACTTTCTAAGGGATAGTGCCAGACTGGCATTAATCCCAGTGAAAACACCAGGCTCCAGGAGTGCACTATGGGCTTCATACTATGCTTGATCCTAATCTGCAGGTCTCAAACGAGTCTTCTTTTATTTAAAGGGGCTATTGCTGGTAGGACTTCAACATCAGGTGCAAAAAGGTGAGGGTTTAAAATAATGAAAATTGGGTGGATCAACTGTCATAAAACCATGTCTGACATTTCCATTCACTCTGTTTAAAGAAAAAGGGGTTCAATAATACTTGCTTTTTTTCATACATTCTATTATTTTATAAGTCTGCGTAATGGGTCGATTTAAGGTAACAAAAAAAAATACAAATACAAATGTTTTAAGTTCACCAATGTCATGCAAATTAATACCACATTTTGAAACAAGTTTCAGGAGGAGCAATCTGGGCATGCCACCAGTGTTTGCAAAATAAAGAGAATGGACTACTAGCACCAAGCCTTGTGATGTACTTCCTTTCTAAAATTGTTTGTGTCGCCAATTTCTGGTCTTTCCTCAATCTTACCACAGAAGAAGGGTGCAGGACCTTGCTATGTACCACATTTTTTATTTAAATGCAAAGTTAAGCTTTCAGTAAACATCTGATCAGCTTATTGAAACTCAACAGAAGATTGTTTAATCATTTCAAAAGCTTTTTAAGATTATTTTTCAGCCATGGCCTTTATTGATTTTCTCTTTTAACAGATAGGACAGTGACTGGAAATCAGGAGAAGAGAAAATGGGGTGGGATGGGAACGACAACAACTTCAGGTTTTGAACTTGTATCAGCCCTCTGCAACCGCACATATGTGTCCTGCACACTACCACTACACCACGCCGCAGGACATTTCTAAAGCTTTTTAACCAGTACTGTGTATTTTCACAACATATTGTATTTGATATTATAAATATTTACATGTTAAAAACCTGCTATATAGTGTTCTGAGTTAGCACAAGCCTTCAAAAGATGTGCTTTTCCAATGTAGAATCATTTTTATTAATATATTTTTTTTTATTATTCATTTCTGTGATACAATTTTGTGAAATGTTTAATATAATTAAACTTTGCATCTATGATAATTTCATCTGGTTACATAACATTTAAAAAGTATGTTTAAATGGCATTTTTATAATTCAATTTAATTTTTTAATGGCATTTTCTAACTTTTAAACAGTGTATGTATTAAATCTGGGTTTTTTCTTCAGGCACAATACCGGGCAGCTATTGTGTGCGAAATTAAGTAATGAAGTGCATAAAGACTGTCCAGAGCAATCATCATTCAACAAAGTTTGTGGTAAAAGTGATGATCTCACCCATGAAGTTGAGGAAGCAGTTAGAAAAATGACAGCACAATATTGGATTGCAAAGTTTTGCTGGCTCCGATGAGGATTTTTGATTTTACACAAGGTGAGAGTTTGCAACAGCTTCATTAATGTTGAGCTGCACACCTATAAACTAACATTGATTGTGCTGCCCAGGTAACATTGCACTTGTATCATTTTGCCTTATCAAAAGAAAGCAAATACATACTGTTGAGGATGATGCTAAGCTAACACTAAGCTATTTTTGTTCGGCAACTGTTTTCTCTAGCTTTTTAGCATAAGCAACATGCGTCGCTTAAAATAACTTTTGGAATATCCAACTTTTCCATTTCCAGGTTTTTGATTGCATGTTTAAAATACATTGTAGACCAAATTTGAAGTAATGCTATTTGTGTTTTTGTCCGCTGACATGCCATTGAATCTTGAACACAACACATCTCTGTTTCTGTGAGGATAAGATAATACAATTGATTTGATTGATTTATCATGCCAATAAAAAACATTAAGTATACACTTTTTTTTTAAGTGATGTGCATGATATATTTTTTTCTAATTAAAAATACTATACTTTGAGGTTTCCATTAAATGGAGGAAGTTTCTCAATGTAATTAAAAATGCCCAAACATGGGTCAAAGTATCATTAGCTTGGCCCACATATCTATATTTGATATAAGGACAATTTCTTCAATCTTTGCTTCATTGCTTCATCTTTACAAAAATAGCTTGCTTTAAGAATTTGAATAAAGAGTCACGTGTGACGATAAGCCGTTTTTCTGCAACAAACCGAAGAGCCAAAGAGAGCAGACTTTGCTGGCCAGAAGCTGATTATGTCCACTCAGCACATTGTCAGAACAGATCTGACAGTGGCCCTTTCACTCTGTCATTAGACCATTTAGGGGTGAAAATATGGGGTTGTTCGGAGCAGGAGGAGAGCACTCTCTGCCTGTTATTATCAGTTTTACCCTGACAACACCTTCGTTGTGTGACTTTCACCAGAGAGATGGAACGATCCAGGTCCCTGGTTAGAAAGAATCCATTGTCTGAAAGGCATTTTCACCTGAATGCTCTGGATGTTCTTGTCTTTTAAAGTTTCATAGTGCTATTTTTTTTTTTCAAATAAATTTATGTGTAAAAAGCATGATTGTTTTTAGAACCAATATAAGATGCTGATATTGTGTTCTTCGACCAAGTGAAAAGACTTTTATGCCTTTCATTATTAAAACAGCAATATTTATTGCTCTGGAGAGCCAATAGCTCTCAATTAAGACTTTTTAGCTCAGATTTGGAACTTTTGTAACTCATATTTTATCTTCTAAACTTGAAATGGAAGTATTACTCAGCCCCACAGCCATGCATGCAAACTGCTCAGTGCTCATCAATGCATCAGCGAATGTTTTGCTATAAACAGCAACATATATGTAAAGAAACAGTGCAAAAAATGGGTCAAAATTTAATTCAGATACAACATTTTTGCTGGACCCGGGTTGATAGATCATTACATTTCATAAACAGCAAAGTAAGGGTTTATATTTACATCCAGCAAGAACTCATCATGATGTAGTAGTCAGTTGGTTACGGTGACATTGCTTTAGGAGGATGTATGAAGGGCATTTTGGAAAAAATACCTTTAATTTCCTCAAACTTTACAGGTACACCATGACCACATAAAACTATGAGTTTTATGTATTTTTTAAAAAATGTTACTAGTGCATTCCAGTACTTATAGTTTAAGAAATTAGGGCCATACACATGAGTTTTGGCTAAACATACTAACATTAGAGATAGAACAAATGCAAACATACTTGAGAATGTTCACTTTTCAAGATAAATATTCTCACATATAAATGTTTAATGAGAAAAAAGAACAATGTGTTTTAACAGATTATTTTCACCCATTCCAGAGAAAACTTTAAACCTTAAAATTAAAGATGCACTCTATACATTGCTCCTTGCATTCCAAGAGTATGAATAATGCTCTCATCTGTAAATATAGGTTGAGCAAAAACATCTATAAATGAAAGATTTGTTTTCTTTTTCCTCACATATTTACATTTATCCAAAATAAGTTGCATTTAAGGGATGAAACCAGTTTTGCTTTTTCCTGGGGTTGGACCTATTATCATTGCATTTCTAGTGCAGTGCTCTACTGGGTGAGCCACTGGTAGAAAAGGCAACTCTGTTTTTTTTTTTTTTTTCGTTTGGAACTTTTGTGATGTAAAATACCAGTACCGGTAATTCTTTCATGTAGATGTTGATCAATATTAGGTTTTCTCTGGTCCATACTGAGTTTTAGAATGTGACCCATGGTCAATGTTTTGAAATGTAGTTGTGATCTAAAAAATTATTATAATACTATAGTGGTAATACCAAAAATTGACTCGTATAATACATGAAGCTTCTATATATAGACAGAATTGATGTGTTCTGGGTGGTCGCATCAGACAAAAATATAAGTAGTAGGGCTTTATTTGGGACATTATTGAAATCAGATAACTAAAGTATAAAAAATACACAAATATTACTTAATTTGAACAGAAATAAGTTTGCTTTATTGTTTGAATGTGATCAGATACCACGCACACCAGAGAATTTGGGCTTTGGAATGGGCAAAGCATGTGCCTGTCAGAATGCTATGGCAGGCCAATAGGGTCACAAACACCAACGCAGGCCAAAATAACCACCAAATAATATAATAATTGTTTTTTCTTGATTTTTGTGATCATTGAGACTCAAAATCATAATTAAAATTGTAAATTATATTAACTGCACAGTCCTAATAAGTAGACTGATCCTGGGAATCCTGATCTCCAGATGGACATTTATGCTGTGACTGCTACGATACAAACAGCCACTTGTCAAAATTAGTTTTTTGAGTTTTGTTTATCTTCACACTCAATAAATGAACCTTCAACTCAACCTTTTTGAAGTTTTAAAGAAAAACTCAAAAGAACAATTTTGGCCGTTTTGGCCAGGTTTAGGCTGCTTGTATTGGGTTTATACAAATGTTGAAAAATTGGCACAGTGTATAGGCTGGTTGATATATCGTTCTACCTTTCCATATATGTGACTTTTAAAACTCTTTTTTCAGAGGAAATCACACAGGAACAGGTATGAACTCTCCTCAGCCATAAACACTTTAATTGAGCAAGTTGATGATTGATTTTTATGCTCCACTGCTGCTTCTACAGACCCATGCCATATAAATGTTGATTAAAAAATAAATATAACATACCTCCTACTGTCATGAGCTTGTGAGCTGCATTCAAATTTTGTCTAGTATTGGCGAATGGTTGGCATCACATCCTGACTTTACCTCCACATGTCAAGTACCATCATTATAAAAACTAGGTGGCTAATGTGAACGTATGGGATGTGCATTGCTTCTCTGGTTATTAATGAGGGTGAGCCAGTATGGAGAGACCCAGGTGAGCTCCAGGGGAGTCCGAACACCACACCCTGGGGTCCCACAAATATCAACCTTGTAATTTCATGCCTCTGATTATTATTGCAGACTGTAGCTGCGAGCACTGCTCCTCCACCCATTCTCTTCTCCAGCTGAGCTTCTGTTTTATGCAGCAAAAGCCCACCTCCTGCTCTGTGCCCTCACAAATGTGTACATGATCACCTCTGTTCACAGATTCCATCTTTTTGTCACTGAAGCTCATGCACACATACTTTTATCTAGATTCTTTTTTAACGTTTTGCCTCCCTGGACCACTCATGAGCATTCTCATTTCTTCTCTCATTTTCTGTTAATTCACCACCATCTGCCTCAGCATCTGTTTGAGGAGCTCGGAAAAGTGATGGAAAATTTCATTTCTTTCTCACTCTTATATTCCAGTGTATATCTCTACAAGAAGCCTACATAGTGGCATTCCATTGGCAGTATGAGCGTTCAAAAGTTTCCACCTACTTTCAACATACCCAATCGTAATGTAGCCAAATAGATACATGAGTCAATAGTATGACTGAAAAATCAGTTACTAGATAAGAAAACGCTAAAATAATGTTCCTTACTCCTAGCCCTGATTCTGTTGGGAATAAATTCTTTTGGCAATTAAACCTCTTGCACATATACTGGTACGAATGCTTTGAGTTACGAAATGTTCGATATACAAAAGGTCTCGCCGGGAAATTTTTTGCTTCGAGATACGAAGAAAAATTCGAGATACGAACAATAACAAACATTTCTGCTCTATTTTCCACTTGTTTGTCTTCCTTTGAAGAAAGTGTGCTTTAAGAGGCTGATACGCCTTAAAACACTTTAAATCAGTTTTAAATCAAGCGAAACATTATGAATAGATTACTAATAATGTACTATAACAAAGGTTAGAGTCAAGGTGTTGTAAAAAAAAAATTACATTTATAACGTGGAAAGTGCTGTTCTGTAGCGCAAGTTAGAGAAACCCTGTGACGTGTTCTCTCCATCCCTTCTCTCACGCTCGGTATTCTCTCCACTTGTGCTTGAAACCGTGCTGGTGTCTGTAATTGTGAAATATCTGGAGTTTGGAGTTAGCTTTTAACGTACCGGCGTAATGTTTTCTGCCACCCTTTCCACCTCCTCCAACACATCGCAAGGTAAAGTTTCACATTTGTGCACATATTACGTATTTTGCTTGTGTTTTATTGTCATTTATCACATTAATAATGTGTAGATTTAAAGATTGAAGAAATGTTTCTTGATTTTTCTCTGTTTTTCCATTTTTTAAAATCAACTTAAACTGTTGTTTCTGAGAGCCGTTGCACAGATTAGGCGTTTTACATGTAAAACTTGCTTTGAGATAAGAACGCCACCCTGGACCTGATTAATTTCGTATCTCGAGGTACCACTGTACTTGCGTTTCCTTGTTCCAATGGATTGATAACTTGTACCATTTAATGGTATGGTAGCCTCTGAAATGAGTGCTTTCACCCACTTTCTCCTTTACACAGCAAACCAAAGATTTGACTTCAGTCTTTGTTTGGCTCCCTGCTCCACCCCTTTATCCCTTTCCCTTTTAGCATAATCTCCTCAAATGCTCTTTTGAATCCTCACTCTATCTTCATGGTAACCCGGATGGCCTTCTTCCTCTCTTTCGAGTTCAAAACAGAAGAAGGAGTCACATCCTTTCCATGTCTGACCGCTGACTTAATATACACAGTCAACAGGAGAGCACAAAGGATTAGAAAAATGGCAATTGTAATACCCCAGACAATACATTTTCACAGCTCCCTCCTGGCCTCCATCTTTCAGGCTGGCCGACAATGGCGTCCGGCCTGCTGCAGAGCATCACCCCCAACCAACCTGCAGATTACAGGCATTCTTTGTGCGGGCCAGGGTTGCTGCTGTCCTGCCTGAGGCAGCGTTTGCCTCTGTTTAGAGAACTTATTGTGTTTCCCCCCGATTTGAGTGACACCGAAGCCATCATAATCTCCTCCCCATGGGGACTTGCGCCAGTTGTCTAGCAGACCTTACAAACTGTTTCGACCCCACATGCTCTGTTCTCCACCGCATTAGTGTCATTTAATTAATTCAGCCTTGGATTTCATCTTCACTTACATCTCTTGGTGGATTTTACGAATTTTAAAAAGTGTACATATAAATTATTTCCTGGAGTGCTCTTGTAAATGTATTTTATTAACTGAAGAGCAATGTTGGTCTAATTAAATTGCTGCAATAAATTAGACTGGCCCGAGATGAACTCTTTTGATGCAACTTTATTATTTTATGCAGAACTCTTCAGATTTAAATTTCTAATCTATAAGCTATTACGGTTATTATTATTTGTCTTGACACTGACTGACCATTTGTGTACGATCCTCTTGGCTTTGGATAATAACTCTAATAGAGTGGATGCATTTGGCCTAAGGTGCTAGTGTATGGCGTTCATTTCCCATAATGCCTCCCTTGCTCTCTCTCTATTTCTCCACAGGGAACACTTTGCTGATAAGTTGCTACATTACATGCTAACTTTTCAGCAATAGCTCTGCATTTGACTCCTTTATGGTCCAAGTCTTAATGGTTTGCCTCAGGCACTGCCTCCGGCGTCTATGTCACAAATAAATAGAGGCTGACACAGTCATTTACTTAAATCTTCTCTCTGCTTTTGCAGCATTTTCCCTTGGAGATTACGCCTGTAACAACAGTTATTTGAAATGTCACTGATTCCTGCCTCCAGGCCACAGACAAATGAACACTCAAAATCTATTAACACCTATAAATATTTAAATATTTATTTGCTGACCGTAATCTATTTTTTAATTGATGTTTTTATACAAAGATATTACGTTTTTTATAATGGATGCATTTATTATATATTGTATTGGTGTAATAAAATCGGATTTAATTTAATCTCTGGTGGTAGAGTGATGATATAATCTTTGTTTTTAAATTATTTTGTTGGATTGTTTCATATTGGTTTGCTTAATGTTTTATTGTAGAATTTGAGCATATTTTAATTGTCCAAATTGTACTGCCCTCTTAACTTAAAATAACTCTGAAGGGATTAAAATTTTTCTCAGAAAGAAAGGGCAAGTTTACAAACAGGGATGACCTGTTAGCGTTGATATAAGTATTTGAACCCTTCACATACTGCTTGTAGTGCACGCAGGATAAGTAGTGCATTCTTGAGTAGCTTTAGAAACTTATCCTTGACCCCTTTAGACGCTGTCCACACATTCCCATTAATCATGAAAAAAGGGGTTTTTCTCTATGGTTACCCAGTTCATAAACATGTAAACAAAGCATTATTTTTATGTAACTACGTTTTTGGAAACGATGGACCAGTTGCAAAAATGCTCTGAATGCTGCGAACTACATTTATGTGTGGACAACAAAAAATAGTTTTCCTGGGTGTTGGGGGATGAGGTTTGTTATTGTGGCCATGGCCTGTGCCTGGTGTCACTGCTTTGTTTACAAAGACCAAGTGCATTGGCGTACAAAATGAGGACTGTGTTGCTCTTTAATGTGCTATTGTGGCTATATGTTTCCTGTTTGTTCAGCGAACAAAGGCAACTGTGTTTTTTTTTTCAAACTCAATACAGAATTCTCATTTTAAAAACAGCACAAAATGATGTTGGTTTGGTCTAGTCTTCACAGCATTGAAGACGTGGGACACGCGTCACATGTGGGACACATTTTTTTGTACATAGTGTGATAAAAACCCTGTTCATGTGGACATGACGCTAGACTTTGTTAGAGATTTATAAATCAGATCAATTGACTGTATGATTGCTTTTGTGGACAGGTATTTTATATAGATATATAAGAGACACTTCTAATCTCAGAGACAGAAAAGTTTATTATTGAAAGGGGTTAACTTTGTCAACTGTTTATATCTATTTTGTTACTTTGTCTATCTTTGTTGTAATGAACCATTAGGTGTATGAACTGACAGTTTGTGCGTGGGCAAACCATTAGCAGGGGGTCAAAAAATGCTTTTACTGGTTAAATTTGACCATATACCTGTTCAGAATACTATTTTAGAAGATACTAAAAACTTTTTAACCAGTTATTTGGCATTTTTTAGAACCAACTAATTTTTAATGTGGATTGTTTTACTAATTCTATTAACTTGCAGAAAAAAAAAATCTTTACAAAAAATTTATTACATTTAACTGTAACATTATTTAAAAAAAACATGTATTTAATAAATCTATATTTTTAAAAGAACCAAATTCTTTTATTTATTTTCTTAATCACAGCTTTGTGCCTCTACAACCCATACAGCTTGTTCAGAAGCATTGTTCTGTGCTGCCCTATTGTAACTGTGTAACGAGGCTCTGTTGATGTGTGAGTGTGAGGTCATCTTAGGCTTCTTTGATGTGTGTGTCTCCGTGGTGATGAGAGGCTCTGTCATGGCGATACAGGAGTTGCCGCGGGGACTTTGTTTGTGTTTCATTTCCTCACTGGCTATTGTTTAGCACAGCCGTGTATTTAAAGCAGGGGATCTGAAGCCGCTCATTTAGAAAAAACTACTTTTGTGTGACCTCCAGTAACCCTTCTTCTGTTCCTCTTGGCATCACTATTTCCCATCTTTAGCTGCTTTTTAACACATGTTGAGCTTTGATATCACCCTGGTACCCTGGTAAATTTAGGCCAAATTTTGACGCATACATTTCTTATAGCAATCCCCCAAATGAAAGTGCACCAGTCATGTTTCACTATGGTGCTGATATGGACTTAAAATATGATGATATAATGATATTGCTCACTGTTTCAATCTGTTCCATTTGATTACTTTTTTTGGAATGGGATCAAAATCCATCTAGGAATAATAACACCATCTAGATCTTTACATTGCATGTATTTGTTACCTTTAGCCCAGTGGCAATAAATCCAATCTAGTCTCTTGGATTTGGACCACTGACCACTAGGAACTGGTCACAGTGAGCTGCCACAGACCACTTTACCTCCACCTTAATGCAATGACAGCACCACAACACATATGCGTCCTCCCCCATATCTTCATTCCCTACACACCTCCATGAGTAAAATTTTTATGAGATAACATTACAGATAAAATCAGATATCAATCTTTTTTGGTACTTTTTGATAGGTCAATGCTAACTTTGAGAGCACCATAGCGGTAAAGAGCTTGGCTTTTAATCAGGAAAGTTCAATGTATTTGAGAATTAACTATTTCAAGGAAATCCATCATTTACTCAGGTGTATGTAAATGTTATTAGAACCAGATCTCAGGGCGTATTTTAATAGACAATTTTATTTCATTTATTTTTTTAATGCTACCCATTGCATACAATGGTTAGTCTCCACCATTTAAACTTCATTAGTGTGTTGAGGGACTTGCCGAAAAAATGTTTTTTCTCCACCTGAATTTGAACAAATGTTCATAATTTTGGTGATGAACACAGCACTGATTTTAATGTAATTGTTAAACAGAAATTCATGGTGTGCGATCTAAATGTGTATGTTTTAATAGACCGTGAGGTCGACAATGCATGTGCACAGTGTGTCATTCTTTCAGCTTCATCTACTCAGGAGAGTGAGATGATTCCTGAATAGAGCCTTTGAACATGTCATCCACGCTCTCATTTTCCCATTGTTTCATTTTTGCAATTCCTTGTATTTCGAAATGAATAAATCCTTTTTGGCTAGACTTCAAACCATAGCATAGGCTGCAGCTAGTTTCAACCTCCTGATTTCCCTCTCGATGCATAATAGTAAGTGACTGAACTGCAGTTCCTCTGCCGCTTGCGGCTAGCTCCAGAAGTGAGCAGGTTCTCATTCACTCCAATGTTAAGTTATCCAACTTTGGACAAAGCCCACTCTGAGCCTCATTTGACTTGGCCAGAAACCAATGGGTGATGTCATTGACACTTAATCCATATACTATACAGTCAATGGTTTCTTACTGGCAAATCAATTCAGGGAATGGCCCCTTTGTGTGTATTTTTATGTGTAATGAGTGTAAATTCAGTGTATTCCTGCTTATAGCAGGACCCTGTGCTTCATTAAAGGGCTATAGGATGGGTACACGTTATAGATTTGGAAGATTTGCATTAGGAGCCCTTTGGTTGCATTGTGACATGCTACAAATAAAATTGAATGGAGTAGACACCTAATGAACCATTTGATGGTATGATGAAAGCACCTGACATTGGTGAACTGCTAAACTCTTTTTTTTCTTCCTTAACTTTAAATATATGTCCATTCAGATTGTAGCGGACACTAGTTGACATCTGATATTATATGAAATAAAAGAGGGTTGGAATACATGCCTTAAGTTCAACTAATTAAGAAATGGTTGTTCATAATCCATTTTCCTACCTGGAGAAGGTGGAATTTATAATCTACAGCAAGCATCTACAGGAAGCATCCAGGTGGCTTTTGCCCATGGACTATATAAATTTATGGATATAATGTCCATGACTTCATCTACTGGTCTCTGTGGTGGGAAGCTTAAATTGATGTAATTTATACCAGGTAATCATAATTGTGCAAATGGGGTGCAGAGGTGAGAAATGTGGGAAGCAATATTAAACTGTCATTAAAATTAAGCTTCAAACATTTTTTTTTCTGCTGTAAAGTTCACCACTTTTAACCAGCTAAGCAAGGGAAAAAGTAAAAAGCTTTTGGTGTTTACCATTGTATGGGGAGTGACTGGCAACCTGTAAGACTGGCAACATAGACGTTACAGTTTTGCAATGTGTGAGCTTGGATAGATTTAAGGTTGGATTGAAGTTAATTTAAAACCTAATGCTTTTAGATTATACCAAAAGTGTGTCCTCCAAAAGTCTGACCAACCACATCTGCTTCACACTCCAGGGCAGTTGGTGGCAGTAATCCACCAAAGTCATAGATTATGTGCACTGGTAAACAAACAAAGCAGGATTGAATCTAAAATGATTTGAAATAATGCAATTTAAACATTTCTGCAACAACTTGTTACTCTGGGGTTAAAGTCAAGTATATTTTCTCCATTTGATGTCATCTGTCTTTATGCAATGTCAGTCTCTGTGCGAATCTCATTCATTAGTTTTTAAACTTTGCAACATATTTTTTCCTTGGGTACAAACATTCAGAAAGTAAACGGCTGATGAGTGATTACTGTCTTTCATTACAGTTCCCACGGGAGCTGCTAATGGAGCCCAGATGGCAAGTAAAGACTTTTAGAAAAGTGAAACATCATAAACTACACTCATTTTCCTTTTCTGTCTTTAAAAAAACTTAACTCTTAGAAGTTCGGGGCCTTTTTTCTGTGTTGTTTTTTTAATACTTTACAATTTTTTAAAAATAAATGCCCTTTAAAACATTTTTTTTGTATATTTCTAATTATATTCCACAATAATTGTAAAACAAACCAGAAATTGGTAAAAAAAAAACAACAACATTAATTCCAAGTTGTACATTTATAAAAGCAGTTTTTATGTTTCATAACAAAAATCAAAAGTGTTTTAATGTTTCACAAAACAAAAATTCATAAATCACCTAAATATCAGAGATATGGTCAAAACATTTTGAATAATAAAAAAATACAGTCAAACCTCTCAAAACACTTTTTGTTCCGTTGTGCTTTTTTATGCCAGAACAGAAGCCATATCACAACATTAAATGGTTATCCCTTCTTTTCACCTCTAGTTGGCACTGATGGAACCAATTTGGGGTCTGTAAAATGAACCTGAAAGACGATCGCTCATTTTCTCACGTTTTAATTTGAATTACCTTGCAAATAATGTGTTAATAACTCTTATAATATCTGTTTAGAAACAAAATACCAAAACCTTTTTGGAACCTACACCTTATATTTAAAAAATTAAAATGAAACAATAGGTGGGTCACGTCATTCCCACATAATTAAAAACAGCCACTGTGTTAGACACACGTACCAGGGTGTGGAGAGATCTGAAATGTTGATATTTATAAAAAAAAAAAAAACATTTGTGTTGATTGTACATTTTTTGGAAATCTAGGTGAACTCAAGTTTTTTTTAAATGGGTTTTTTATGGGTTGTGATATTTTTTGGGAAAGTTATGATGTATGCGGTTATAGTCTGTTTTGTATGCAAATTGCAAATATGGAAAAAGAAAGAAATATAACATTTATTTTCTTCTGTTTCTCCCACTGTCTCATAAAATGCAAAAATAATCCGGCACAAAAGCAGCATGGTGTTATCAGACCATGACTGGATTGTATCCATTTATAGTGCACCACAGGAAATGCTTAACAGTTGTGATACACTGTGCTTAAAATAAATTATATACATCAAATTCTAATTAGATTAGGAAAAATCCCTGACAGCAAAACCAATGAGCTTCAAACAAGGCTCCTTTGTAGAATTGTTTGATAAAATAGTGTGCAACAATTAAGGAACGTCACATGTGTGTTTTGCTTAACCGTCAGCCCAAAACAGACAAACGTTAAATATAATCTTTTTAAATATAAAGTGGTATTGATGGAAGGCTACATAGCCTCTTGCTAATCTAAGACAGAGTGCATTCTGTTAATCTATGATATGCTAGCACTAG
Source organism: Danionella cerebrum (assembly GCA_007224835.1). Lineage (NCBI taxonomy): Eukaryota > Metazoa > Chordata > Actinopteri > Cypriniformes > Danionidae > Danionella > Danionella cerebrum. The sequence continues at coordinate 473,621 of SRMA01025335.1, forward strand.
CATTTTTATTTCAATTAATACAGACACAAACAGTGGATAGGACTGACGTGACATGACTGATCAGAGACACTAAATATGCCTTTGTTCTCCTGTTGGAAATGTTATTAAGTAACTAGCGCAGTAATTAGAATGTCTGCATTGTAAATGAAAAAATCAGTGACTCCCGTGACAGTGATGCATTCTACATTGATCATCCTCTCTAATTTTGACTTGCTAATTAATCAACTTTATTTATGCAGGGAAAAATACTAATGAGCAAAATGCCTCAGCAATCTTGGAGCACTGAATTATATAAACTTTCCAAAATGCTCTTTTATACCAAATACATACAAAAAAACAACAATACTTTGAAAAAAAGGCCATACTTTTAACTAAAGTATCATTGCTCTATGAAAATTATGTGACGAGTATAAAAATTGAGGTGTATCAAACATTTGCACTATTCAATCACATTGTCTGTCATGTTAAATTGCAAAATTATAAATAGTTTTGGCAACTTGAGCACTCTTTTGTGTTTCATTTTTTGTCATTGTTATGATTTAATTACACCTAAAAACTGGGTGTTGTTTCTTTGTGGTGTATTTGTCTTATCTCTTTTGCAGAGAATCATCCCAAAGCATAATGTTTCCACCACCATTTTTGACTATGAGAATTTCTTGGCGCAGAAAAGGCCCAGTGGCTTTGAGCTCATTTATAAGATTTACCCATAACATGATCCAGTTCTGGGCACATTATTGTTTATTGTGCTAAAGTTCTTGCTTCTTAATATTCAACTTACCATTACATTTATTGGTTGATCAGTTAATTGTCTGTGGAATAAAAGTCCACTATCAGTAAGGGGTCAAATACTATTCCAGCTACTTGCTGTTCTTTTAAAATATTGCCTAAATTAATACACCATCTAAAGTGGACCACTCATTAATGTGTGACCTATATGAATCTTGGAGAGAGACTTGCAATTGGGATAGCTGAATTCTCAGAAGAGTATAACAACTTTTTATAAAATATCTGTCACCTAAAATCATTAGACCCCTAAATAGCCCCACCTTTCATTTGTAATTCATGTACTTCAGACCAAAATACATCTATATGCACACCCTCGACCCAAGGATCTTTACATTGGGCAGCCCACAATATTTTATGCCTGTTCATTTGCATTTTTATGCAAGATTACACATGGGGGCTCGATTACCATTGTGAATAGATTAAGGAAACTATCAATCATGTCTCTTTGTCGGACATAATGAATCACATACTCACCTTACAATTGAATATTTGGATGGAGAACTTTCGATTCAGAAAAGAATGACCTGTATTTTACTTTAAAGAGCTTCTCTAAGGCATAATTGAAAGTTGCTAATTAAGCGGTGTATAGCATATCTAGAACAGAAACAGTGGACTTTTAGAAAGTTAAAAGAGAAAGAGTTGTTTAAACAACTCACTATTCAAATGAGTCTGAATCATGTGCTGTGTATTGGTGATTAGCAGTATTGTGTAAAGGTTTTAGACAGTTTCAGAATGCTTTCAAAAATGGAAGTACGAATAATTTATTTTCATCAATGAACAAAATCCAGTTACAGAACAAAAGATAAATATAAATCAAATCCACACTCTGCATTGAAGGAGCAGTTTGTCTATGTAATCTGGCAGACGTAGGCTTTCTCACATCCTTCTCTCTCTTCATGTAATCCCAGACATACTCAATGATGTGGAGATTAGGGCTTCTTGTTCAGTTTTACAGATGAAGATTGTTCTTAATCGCTTTTGCTGTGTGGTTGGGGTCATATTTCTCAACAGACAGAAATATTTTTAACTGAATTACCAAACCCATTTGCATAAATGCTGCCCCAAACAATCAAAAAACCTTCACCATGCTCAACTGTTGCCTCTACGTACTCACTATTGTACTGCTCAATAGCCCTTTAAATGAACAAACTGCCTTTTGCTACGGCCAAATATTTTGAATTTTGACCCTGCAATTTTTGTGCTTTATCAGTTTGAGTCACTTGCTCGAGTTCCCTTATTGGAAATATGGCTTTTTAGGCTGCAACTCTTTTTGCTCGACTGCTCTTATTATCCTTTTCGATGTGCCCTCAATGTGTCCTGTTTCTTTGTGCCGTCATTGTCTGGGAGAGACCTTGTTGATTAAGGATAATTACTTTGTGTTTTGTTGCTTTGCTTACAGATTTTTTTGTTTCAGTTTATAACTAGTTTTAAACATACCTGTTACATTGATAAAACCAATAGCACAAATTTCGTATGATTGCTTTAATTCCACAAAATACCTGATTTTGGACATTTTTTGATATAAAACCATGCAAACCCATGTGTTCATTTACAAAAATAAATAAATAAATAAATAAATAAATAAATAAATAAATAAAACATGTCTTTTAAAACACAATTTTTCGTGAGGAGGTCACGCCCACTTCAATTATTCTCTTCCTTATAAGCTGGTCAAATCCTTCTCAGTCTGAACCAATTTAACTTCACTTAGGAGGTGGATCAACTTAGACACATTCAAGCAAAACAGAAAGCCCATACGTTTTGTATCTGCACAGGTCCAGATGGTCGAACTCCTGAAACTCTTGTGACTATATTCAAAGACTGTCCATTTCACTTTCATTTGCAATAGTGAAATCAAGAAAAGAGGAAGATGCAGAACAGTGAAACCAAGCACAAGGTGTAGCTACAACGACCCTATTTTAGTATGGTTTCTGCAGGAATCATATGTTTGTGTACCACCTGTTTGATTCTTTCCTAAAAGGGGCTCTTTAACTTTTTCACTTAATAAGGGTTATCTTCTAAACAGCAGCAGTTCTGGGTCCATGTATATGAAAGGAAAACTAAATATAAAATATAGTGGAAAATTCATGGGAAGTGTACTTGTATTAATTATTCTTTTATACTAATTATTATTTTTTATACTAATGTAATGAAAAAAATACATAAAACCTTTGTGTAGTAAATAAAGTTCTGGTACAGTCTGATAAAAACCAACTGAGCTGTTTTAGTCTCTTTGTTTGGAGATTTGTCAACTCAGAATGTAAAGGCTTGCTTCACTGTGAAAATGTATTACTTCTAGGGCTAGAGCAGCTTAAAAACTCTGAGCTAATGATAATAAATGACAGCTAATGAGTTGTCCAAACATAACAAATGAAAAGAATTAAAGGCTTAGAAGCAACACCGTTTCATTAAAATGCAATAAGGAAAGGAAAGATTGGGTTTATGGATGAGTGAAGAATTGTATTGTTTAGGTTTGTTTGAAAATGGAAATTCACAAATAAGAACGATGGCGTTAAGTTGGCTGATGGGATGCAGAGAGCACCTTTACAATTCAGCCTGGGTCTTGTTGCTTTTGTTTCTTTTTCATGCTTCTTAGATGTTGTTTCCCCCCAAAGTCGTGCTCGACATTGAACACAGTATCATTTATCTTTATGATTGTATTCCTTGAGTAGCAGTTTTCTTAACAATAATCAATATTGAAGTCGCCATTGGCCAAAGCGAGCCGAGGAGCCCAGCTGTATGAAGAAGGGGGAGGTGAGGGAATTCTTCCACTGAATTGACCTTGTCAGTGTAACAGTTCTGTTGGAGTTTGGCCCTGAGCGCTCAAACATGCTCTCAATCACCTCTGGAAGCCAGCAGTCCACACTCGGCTGCAGTAGTAGCCCTTCGCTATGATCTCAATTTGTATGTTGTCTCGTGTTGTTAAGACTTGACATGGCAAAATGAATGGATTGATTAAAGTTTGAGTATATTTCCTTCCTGGAGGTGGGATAACACGCTTTTGAGACTTGACTAAATGCTTGAATGAGATTAACTTTGTGTCATTACAGCAGTGATTTAAAGGCTGGTTTCAATGAGGGTGTTGGTGCTTTTATCATTGGTCTCAATTAGCAGATATTGCTATTGTGATCCCACCGGGCAAATTATTTTCTTGTTTTTTATTATTTAGTCAATCATCATGCTCAGCTCTGCAAATTATTATTCCGTTTTGCCCTATTTGCTCGATTTCCATAAATTGAAATTTCATCGCTGTATTTTATATGTTTCACTTTGCTAGGCCAGACTCATTTGTGTAATTTTGTTTTTGTTCCACAGCAACACTATAGTCTGAATTGAAACTGTCTTAACCCTTGACTGCGTTACATCTGTTAATGACCTCACTTATTCGAGATGCCACTGTGAATTACTTAGCATTTTTTGCTATGCAAAAGACTATGCGCTGCTAGACTGGATGCTGTGGGTTACTTGTCTTTCTCCAGACTCCCATAGGGAATGCAGAATTACATTTATGTTTACTGCAGAAAAGCAGGCATGCTTAAATTAGATTGCAATGGAGAGCCCAGCAGTCTACTGGACTTCATGCCAGGATTTACAGAATGAATACATTTAGCCCTTACACAAAGTCAAAGGGGGCTTCATTGTGATGTGCCAACACTGAATGACTCAAACTGTTCATTATCCTCTAGCCAAATTCATTAATTTTGAGGTTAAAGGGATTCTTCACCCAACCATTAATCTAAGTGCTTTTATGTTATTTTTGAATGTCAATTATCTAGTATAAACTTTAAAGTTTACCTTCCGTTATGTCTGTCTCAACAACTTTCAACAATTCCAAATGATTCATCTCGAAAATAAAGTAAAGAAATTGATTTACCACATTTTTTTACTTGCTTTGATGTATTATTTTCTAGATCGGGTCACATTCATTGAAATGGAAACGTTAGTCAGCAATTTACACAATGTGCAAGATTTTTGTGCTGCGGCTCAAAAGCAACTTTACCACACTCTTTAGGAATTTTATATGTTAAACTGAAAGTAAGACCCAACCAGAAAGGCTCTGGCCCAGGATCCAAACTGTAGTGCTCAAGGCTAATTTTTATTTTTAAATATATACGGTGAGGTCAACAAGTATTTGATCACCTTGGGACTTTTCCTGCTTAGAAATCGTAGAGCATATGTGCGTTTCATAAAGAGCTTTTCAATTCGGACATCACATAGCATGATTTTTAAACAATTAATTTCTAAATACCTGTGTAAAATAAGTATTCCATTAGTTGTCTGACCCTAAGATACCTTTTTTTTATTGTCCAGCAACGTGATTCCAATTTAGTAGCACCAGTTTGATGTCGTTAGCTGTCATAAAGACATCTGTGCATCCCACAATCAGACAAAATTCTAAGAAGCAGCTTCAAGAGACAAAATTGTAGACCTTCACAAAGCTTTGTGAAAAAAGAACAACTGTTGGTGCAACTGTCCGAAAATGGAAAAGGCTATTGATGACCGTCAGTGTCCCTCGGACTAATGATCCTAAGAATGGGGAAGAATCACCCCAAAACTACACTGGAGGAGCTGGTCAATGCCCTGAAAAGAGCTGGGTGCATCATTTCAAAAGCTACAGTCACTTATACAGTGTGGATGATCAAAAAGTCTCCTCATCAGATGAGACTAAAGTGGAACTTTTTGGTCTTAATTTCATTCGCCCTGTTTGAAGGAACAAGAATGATGAGTGTCCTCCCACTAATACCATATATTACGGAGAGAATCAACATGGCCATGTATTTTGAGATATTTGAAAGAAAAAAAAACACTAGTCAGAACATTAAAGATGGGTAGTGACTGGTTCATTCCAGAGCACGCAGCTTTTTTTCCTTTGGATTCTGTCTCTTATAGCATGATCAAATACTTACTGACATCACTGCATGTTGCTACCAAGCAAGCTATAGTTTGAAAAATCAAGGTTCTTAAAATTCCTCATTGTTCTGTTTAACATTTGTCTCAATCTAATGTTTTAATTTTTAGAATAATCTGAATTAATCAAAAAAAAAAATATCCAAACCGGTGAATCTATAATTAGCCTGTACCTTCTACATGTCTACCTTATACTTCAACAAAATTAGAAAAGTAATTTAGCAACATAAAAATTCCATGTTTGAAAAGTTGCCATCTGAGATTTGGGAGAAGTGAGTAGATCTGTGTGTGTGAGGATGAGCGAGGCATTATCAGAGTCACTAAATCATCCTGTAATCAGCTCTCTGTGCGGATCCACTCATGCATGTTGAAAGCCGAGTCTTAGCATGGCCTGCCTGTGAACGCAAAACTCCCCCCCCCCCCTCCTTCTCTCAACCGACCCCATCTGTAGCCCATCTCCTTCTGCATTATCTGGAACCTATAAAACTCCTGAGCGGCACAAAAGAGTTAATGATTCCTTTTGTTTTGTGGAAGGGGGGGGTGGCGCACGAGCAAATGACAACAACAGATCCATCAAACTTAGCGGCGCTGGGCATATCAGCACTTTCTCTTCACCGCTGAAGTGCACATATTGCGCTCTGTCCCTCCCCCAGGAGCGGCAAGCAGACCGAGGGGACAGGGCAGCCCTTCGGTGGCCAGCCAGGACTTGATAAATGACTGGAGCAAACTTCCCCATTGCCAGCCAGAGAGGAGACCCCCCCTCACCCCCTGCAGTCAGCTACATCGTCCTAACAGCATTATTCTTTGTATGCTGTTTGTCGATAACGCCACCCCCCTATGATTGGCGTGGTAACATGGGCAGGTTAATTGGAAGGCTGAACTGTGAAATGGCACGGGAAGTGCACAGATATTGTCCCCACACCATAACATATGAAGAGTGTGTATCTGTCTATCGATTACATGCTGGGTTCACGGCACCACCGTGAGCCACAGATGATTGGAGACGGGTGATAAATGTATGCTGGGATGAATGTATGGACACTGCCATATACACTAGACATACTTATCAGAAGCTTTTGTGGTACACTCCTGTTCTGTCTTCAGGGATAGTTCCAGCAATATTTAAGAAGATGTTCTGGTTTTCTGTATTTTATACGATTGTGGTTGTTTTTTTATCCCTTTGTCTTCCCCAAAATACACAGATATATTTTAAAAGTATATCGCCTTTAAAAGTACAATCTTAATAGTATGATAAGTTGAAACCTACCCTCTTGGTGAGGAGCAGCTGGTGTTATGTACAAAAGAAAACACAAATCTTTGAAAAACATAGAAAAAATTTAGTTTAATCGTTGATTAATAAGAATATTTAATTGTTTATCATTAGTGATGATTCAGAAACACTCTATGTTTGTTCACAAATTTGAAAAAAAAAAAAAAACTAATTAAAGACATGGTTCAGTAACTCTTATAATAGTCAGTTTAACTCTATACAGACAGGTAGCTAAACAGGGAGCCGACCCTTCTCTAAACAGAGTAAATTTTACTCTAAGGAATTTACTGTTTAATAGGTTTAGTTGAAGGTAAAGGTTTAATAGCATAATAGTACTAGCACAATAGTATTTCCTTAACCCTTGGAAGTCTGAGGGCATTTCGAGCATTTTTTACTGCTTTACAATTTGCTCTAACAAATAACCCTTAAAATTATTTTTGTGGCAATTCTTGATAGAATTTTTTGTACAACCCCAGTTTCCATTTTAACAATTTATTTTTCATTTGTTTTCAAGTTTTTATGTTTTATAACAAAAATCAAAAGTGCAAGCCGTAACACAGGTCTTATACTTCCAAGGGTTTTCCCTTCTTTTCACCACTAGATGACACAGATGCCATCGATTTTTGGTTCTGTAAAATGAACCTGAAAGACGATTGAACATTTTACTTTGAATTATCTTGCAAATTATGTCTTAACTCTTGTAAGTGCGTCCAGAGACTTCTAAGGGTCAAGATATATGTTTTATTCACTAGGAAATCAGTCCTTCAGTCACTTGAAATAAACAGCCCCTCTAGTGATATATATAATGCACAGTATGACGTGTCTCCTTCCGTATTGCTTCTGTCAATGAACACTTGAGAAATTTCCGAATGGTTGGGTTGATTCGAAGATAATATTTCACAATGTTTTATTTAAGCAATTAACTGAGAAACCAAAAGTTCACATATCTGAACTTCAAATTGTTTCTTTTGTATTCGCAACTTTGTGATGGAAGACCTTCTTTTTTACCCTGTCCCCATACATGATCAAACTCCGCATTCTCCAAGTAGCATGCTTTATGAGAACAATGTACAGATGCTAAATTGTCTGTCATATTGAAAACATGTTCTAAAAAATGGTTTTGAGGATATTATGGGAGATGCTCAGTGGCAGTTTATGCAAATACTTCACACTTGTACAGCCTTTTATTCATACGTGATGTTTGCTTTGACATCCAAGTCTGGAATACCATTTTCTATCTTATTTTTTTTTACAAACAAGTATAAATAGGTCAACAAAGTCTGCAATATTACTTTGTTGACCTGCACTCCTTTATCAACTTGTCAAACACTAAGATTCTGAGACCTGCGTAAACTGGTGACTTGTGCCATACAAATAAGTTGGGCAGTATTATTGCAGCTGTAGAACAATGGGTTTTTCAATGCAAAAAACAAAAGAGTGACTCTTCTTTTTAAACTGAAACAAAGTAGAGACGTACAAGAGATAAGTGGGCCCCACACATGCTCCTGGTACATGCACCTCTTTGATCACGTTACTGGTAGAATGCACACAGAAGCATAAACACGACTCCAGGGATTATTGTCCCTGAAAGTGACTGATAGAATTGTTTCAAGTAAAGAGCAAACAGGAATTTATAGCTTTGATGATAAGACTCAGTAGATGTACACAGTAGCTCCTCTGCTCATATTTTTTTCCCGTGCTCATAATCTTTTTGAAATTTGAGAAAGTTCATTTTGAGCTCTGTATTGTTGTTTATAATTATTGCAATTAAAACTAAAATAAAATTTAGAAATATATATATTTTTTTGCCTTGTCCATACCTTCACACAATTCACATTTTGAGGCTGAATTCTTTTAGGAGTTGCTGTTAATGATCACTGTTAGACACATTTTTTTATTTTTTTTTATTTTACAAAATACTTTGCAGTACACTGCAGTCAAATTCACTGCACCGTTTCTTAAGGAGACAGAAATTTCAGAACTTCTGTTCTCTCTTGGAACAATTTTTCTGCACACTTAACTGCTAAAAGTATTTAATTCTGGGCTTTTTGTTTAATTGTTTTTATTTTATATAGACTTTTATATAGACTGCATATTTTATCCATTTTGGTCTTTTTTTAAGGATAGGGTGAAATTAAGTGAATTTTTTTTTTTTTCAAAACTGTAACAGACAGCAAGCCTCAATGAGAATAATTCATATGAGCATAATAATGGATAAATGAGCAAAAAAAACCCATATCGCAGTAGTTCTAACTTGGAATTTTAGCTGTTTTATTCATCTTAGTTCCAGATTTTGTACGTCCAGTTCATGAATGAGTCATAATGTAAATGAGGATCTTGTACATATCCTTTAACATTCTCTTGATTTTAGTCAGAAATTAATATATTTTTTGGACTCTCATCGACTAGGTCAGTGATCAGAAACAAGAATAACAGTATATTAGCTCAATTAGCCTATATGATGAGAATAACTCTGAATAAAGTTGAATCCAGTGACTTAATTTTTTGGATTTAAGCAAGCAAAATTTGGTCACAACTATAGACAAATGGTCAGCAATCCCTTTATGATATTCTGATTGAACATATTGACTACATATTTTGTGTCGTGCACAGAAAAACAATAGTTGTAAGATCTTGTGCGTACAGTGAATACATTGTGGACTGAAAAGGGCTTAACTGCTTCTGGATCAGCACTCATGTCAAAGATGCATGGCCATGTTTTGTGTCTGGACTCTTGGCTTTTTAGACAGTGATCCTTTGCTTCAGGAGGCCTTTTGATCAGAGGGCCATGCCTAACATCAGATGGAGGACACTTGATACCAGACAGAAGAGGTAATATAACACAACGGCCTCCTCTAGAACTTTTGCTCCCTGTCTTGCGTGTCTGGCCACCCTGCTCCCTGATGCTATCAGCAAGAAAGAAAGAGTGACAGTAGCCCGGTGCCAAAGGATTGGACATAGGCTTTTTACAAAGCTTGACAGGGGTCAGGTATTTAGTTGCTGTGCATTTTTTCCCTTGAGAATTTCCCAGTGAGAGCGTAATAAATTCGATAGCCTGCACACGCAAGTAATGTGGGTAGTACCTGTGCATTCATTCAATGAAACACTTGTGTTTACTGTATGCTGCCATGCGTCTGGCTGATCAGGTTTGTTTGTTTTCCTTCCGTAACATGTCTATCTGTTACTCTAGTTATCTCTCTTCACATAAATGAAGCATTACGTGGTCAAAGTGCAAGCGTCTCTTCAATTACCTTCCCATCATTGCAGGTCCTGCCATGATTCATTGTTTGGCCATCAAGAATTTGATTCAATTGCCTAGATGCATAGCTTATAAAGTATGGAAATAAAAGTGACATTTGACCGATAAGCAAAGCATGAATGATCAGATACTAACTTATGATGCAAGGCCATTGGGCTCATATCTTTGATTTCTTAGCCGGTTAAATGAGTCCTTCATTCGACTCTTTATGCATTTAGTTTGGGTTACTGAAATAATTGAAAACCTGTTTAAATGACATAAATTAAATGTAATGCCTCATGTTTTAGAAATGATTATTGATCAGAACATAATTTTATGGTCAAATAATTGAATATATTTGTATTTTGAGAAAATATAATGTAATTTGTACACTTTTGTACATTTTTGATCAGTATACAGTGACACACTGCGATTGACTGGCCACCTGTCCAGGGTGTACCCCTGCCTCTCGTCCAATGTGCACTGGAGATTGGCACCGGCAGACCCTCGTGACCCCAAAAGGGAATTGGCGGGTTGGAAAATGAATGAATAATATTAGAGACAATTCAGTAAGTTCAAAAAAATATTTTAATACTTTTGGTCAGATAAAAAAAAATGCATGTTGAGCAATTAACAAGAACAATAACATTTAGAAATGGATTTCATAATTTCAATCTGCTCCCTGTAATATAACCAACCAAGTAATTTCCCTCTGTCCTATTTAATATAATTTTACCAGAATAATAGTCTTCTTCAGTTGACACCTCCTCCAATTCTCCTTTGAAACATCTGCATTAAAAAGGTACATTAAAACATTTGACCAGACTTAAATTTATTTCTGTAAAAGTGCACTATAAAATAAAATAGAATAAATTGAGATTTGTAATGCACTTAGAATATTTTATTGAGATCAACAAAAATAAAAATAGTTTTTTTTACTCCCTATTATACTAAAAGCTGAACTTTCAGTCGATGTGTGTGTGTGTGTATATATATAGGACTTTCAAATTGAATAAGTACATAAACACATATTAGTGGTTCCGATTATCATTAATGATTTATTCTGATCGTTTATTCCATCAAGATCGTGGGGCTCTGCTAGAGCCCATCTCCAGTCCACACCTGTTGAAAGGTGGGGTACAATCACACATCCGCTTCTAAGTGGAATTGAGAGTAACCAATTAACTCAGGAGTCTCCTCTCCTGTTTTGTTTCTGGACGCTTGTCTTTTTAGACAATAAAATAGACTAAATTGAGATTAACATTAATACAATGAACGTGTTGTTTTCCTTTTATACTAGAATCTGACCTTTCAGTGTGTGTCTCTGTGTGTATATGTAGTTTGTGTTGTTAATTTGAAAATGTAGGGTGCTAGTCAGTTCTGCAAAGTGTCATACAAAGATGATCAGTTATCTATAACAATAGTGTTTTCATAGGTTACAAATCTGCTTATTATTATTTAGCTCTCAATTTTAAAAGCTGTCTGTTAGAATGTGAAACATTTTTTCCAACCCCTTTGTAGACTGCAAGGTTTAAACATAAAACAAACACGTTTTGTGGGAGACAGTGAATAATCATATTTAAATTAATTTTACGCACACAGTGTGAAAGAACATTTACCTCTCTATTAAATCTCACCAACATCAACAATCCATCAGTGTGTTTATACAGGTTGAGCACACAGTTTTCATTATAAGAACATTAAGGCTGCAACTTCAAGTATCATTTGACGTTCCCAGTGGGACAACGGATGGCTTCCTTGGACTTTCTGCAGCTTCTGTCGTCTTTCACATTAGCACATAGTCGGATGTCATCAGCAAGACAACAATCAAAGCATCTTGCAGTCGCCTGGAGATCCATGTGTCCGCTTCATCTCCTGTTGTCTGCCCGTGTGAATGGGTGGAAGGCCCCAGCAGGCAAAGTTCTGGCTGCCTCTGTGCTTCCTGGGCCTCCTGGGGCTGGGTGAGTCTGCCTCCGCTCAGGCTGGACGGGGGGACATTGCTGGGATCCAGATTGCTTCTCTGGGACAGTCTGGAGGTGGGCTATGGCACTCCAATTCATCTCCTGCTGTAGCTCAGCGACGAATGCGCCTAGTGCCCACTTCTCATCTGTGGGAGCGCTCAGGAAGATGGATTGGTTGGCCGGACCATCAGAGGAGGCAAAGCGTGTGGCTAAGAGCCTATGTAGCACGTGGCTGCTCTCATATGCAAGTTTGATGAAAAGCATTCGCAAACAGAGTCTGGGGAGCTTCTTCTTATCACATATCTGAAAGTGGTGTACACTTTAGAGGAGGCGAAAGTACGGAAGCGGCGAATGCTGGCATGAGCCATTCATCACTTTTCACTTTTATTGGCTCCTCCGAATACGATGTTTAATGATGGCTTTCACTTGGTTGAGAATTAAGATGCTTCCTCAGGACAGTTTCGGTGGATTAGCACATTATGCCATGCTCGTAATTACATGGGCATGTCCAGAAAGACAGACCAAATTACACTCAGAAATAAGATGAGGTGCGATCTGTAATATTCTTATGATGTTCCTATTAATCAGCTTGGGTGGTTTTTATCGCAGATTTCCCTGCCCACTGTTGGCCGGGCAATAATCAGAAATACATAAAGAATGTCTCAGGGAGCCAAGACCCAGCTTTGTCTTATTATGGGATAAACCTTGTGGAAAATATCGGTTCATCCCCAGAAGCGGCTACAAATTGGTCCTGCATGACACGCTTGGAAATTTCTGCCGCATTCCATGACCTAAAACAAAAATGACATGAACATTGACAAATCTGACAAAGAAATTTGTGCAAAAAACAACCTCTATTTGGTCAGCCATGCAGCAAATATGTTGGATGATATGCTTTATTAAGCAATCCATTTTTCAGCAATAGCTGTGCCATCTGCAAAGGTTAGCGTGCATCAGGCTACAGAAAATTCATCTGCCTCTCTGGGCCTCGGCAAACTCTCCAGCACATTTTTCATGTACATACAATTTTGGATGCAAATAGAATACTTGATGAAAGGGATGACCTTCTGAAGTGACTCCTTGGCAGTGAGGTAGGATGGAGGAGCAGAATGAGTTACTGCCCCGGCTGATCCAGCAGCATGGAAATATATGAGTACTTTTCACACACAGAGGGAAAGCTGTACCCTCAACTCCTTCATCTCGTTCTGCTGTGCCTGGGTAAAGAACCAATGCTCCACAACCTGAAAATGATATGCCCCACAACTTTAGAGATCTTTTGAATGAGTCAAAATTAGATGCATTTACAGAGTTATTAAGGTAGTTTATGCAAATTCATGGGCCAACGTTATTCACGTTTCTTCATTAAAAATTAAAATGCCTTTAATCCTGTCACAAAGACTTGGCAGTTTTTAGACTTCATCAAAGTTTACTTTTTTTTTTTTTATTAATTTGTTGAATATTTTTTTTGTTTTAAGGAATGATTTGAGAATGGCACAAATGTTCCAAGAAGTAAACTGAAGCCTTTATTTATTGGGAGAAATTGTTTAGCAATTTTAACAGACAGAAAAAGTAGGAAAAACACATTTTTAGTTTACACTTTACTTATAGATATGTCTATTGCCTGCACCAATTTCATTCTTTTTTGACACGCAAAATGTACATGCAACTTCACCCTTATACATACTATTAAAATAAAATATATTCTAAAATATTGAAAAAAAATATTCCCTTCTTTTAGTACGCCACACATTTAGAGTCTGCTTGTGCCAATCTCCAGCTTACTTTGTAAGAGACAGGTCTCCAGTCCATCAGGTCGCCAGTCCATCTCAGAATTCACACCTAAGGTGAATTTAGATTATTCAGTTAACTTAACCCCATGTTTTTGGGATTGTGGGGAAACCGGAGTACCCGGAGGAATCCCACGCAACAGAAGACTCCTTCCAGGGAGATAGAGATAAATATGAGTCTCTAATAAAATTGTGTTATCTTGTCACGTGTGTAAAATATTTATTTTTATAGTTGGAATCAATCAAATTCCAAACTCTTATCCCTGATCTAGACAGAATGATGTCCAATGACGCAAGGGACAAAATTGTAAACCCACACGTCAGGGATGGACTAAAAACCATTCAGCATTCAAAGCCAAGAACAGCTAATCTCCCTTGAAATGGGGCTTTGCAAGATTCCACCTCGTGAAAATTGTTTGAAACCAGCCCAGAATTTTCAAAGTAGCTGAGACCGTGATCACAATCAAAACAATTGGTTGCACACTTTGTTTCAAAGACTTTAGTCCTGATTCTTCCTGGTAGAGAAAGCCCTGCCTCAAGTTTAAGAATGAACATCAAAATGATTGGAGAACTGGGTAAAAGTGCCGTCAGATGAGAAATAAATCAAGCTGTCTGATGATGGTGGAAACCGTTTAAACCTTAATGACTTGGGGAAAAGCTGCATCGTGGAAAATGTCTTAACCTCTGTGAATGAAAACATTTGCTACCTCAAGTCAAGTTATGCCAAGTCAAATGTTTTTATACAGTGTTTTTATGCAGATGCTTCAAAGCAGCATTATAGAAGGATGAGCCATAGATTAGTTCTAATATGAGCATGTTTTGTGGAACAGAATATTTAACTAGCTATTAAGGATTTAATGATGATAGTGCATTTGACAATCATTTAATTCTAGTTAAAAAGCTTTAGAATATTTAATTTGCCTAGGGCACATTTTTTAGATGTGTGGGAAAACCAGAGCTCCCAGAGGAAAAACCCACACTACCAATTCCAATTCACACAGGGATCTACTTCAGCATCTGTCATTGTTGAAAAAAAGCATTCCAATCATAAATGGATCAATTCATTGTCTGTTTGCATAATTAGCATGTTGTTGAATACTTCTTCCCCCGTTTCATACCTAAAAATATTATCGCAATCAACAAAAAAATTATGAAAATCTGAAAAAAAAGAAGCAAATCTGAAAACTTACGTGGGTTGGTGATTCTAAGCCCTTGTTTTGTTATTCTTTTTTGCCACCAATGATTGTGTCACCATGTAAGCAGTGTTCTAGCCACTTTGTCTTTGTTGTCGGAGGTTTAACAAATGGACAGTCAGACAGCTACTGTTCCACTTACTCAGAGCCGTTGGTCTCATCTGTATTGTGGCTGGCAGCACAGTCATCTTCATTCTCTTTGTCCTTACTGAGGAAGGTGATCTATCAGACCACAGACATCATGGTGAATCTAGCTGGCCTCTGCCTTCTCCCATTTGAATTGAACACAGTGTTTTAGTGCTCTGCAAGCGTTCCTCTAACCAGGACAGGATTGAGAATGAGTGAGCTGTCCTTGGCTTGTATTACTGTCCCAATATGATTGAGTTCCTTTGCCGGAATTGAAGAAAGGATGAAAATTGAGGACTTGACTTTTTGAGCAATGTGTTTCAGCAAGAATAAGTAATCTCATTTCAATCTAGGTCATTTTGTTTTTTATGTTACAAGTAGTGATGGGATTGACTGGAAGGAAAAAAAAACTGAAGAAAATGCAGTCTTTTTAGTTTTGAGAATTAGTTTTTATTGCAATAAAGCTCTAACAATGATCAATTGTGTATTTCTTTCATCCCCCAAAAGAGCTCTGTGTGTGGTCACAGTATGATAATGCAAATAACGGAGAACTTCCTGCTTCAATGCTTTTGTCCCATGGAGGAACATGACTTCCAGACCCTTCAGATTGATTGTTTACTTGGATGCTGAGGCAGAAGAGCTTCCAGTTGTTTCCCAAGGTGAGTGTTTTTCCAAACACCTGCTGTTAAATAAGCTGGGCAGACCTTTGGCCACCTCTCTCCGGCCAGGGGAATACACCAGCTTTGTCTCTGTGATGAAGAACTAAAGCTATTTATCTACCCCCATCCCCTGCACGTGTCACCAGCAAGGTGCTTATGCTTGAGTGTTATATATAGACTTCCTCAGCCTCTAAACAGGACTGGAATGAGATTGCCAGTGCTTTTGTTTGAACATAAGTGAGGAAAAAAATTGAGATATGTTTATAGTGTTTCATCACCTCCAAAGCCAAACTGTATGGAAACTGTGCCCTGGTTACTACAAACTATGGTGGCCAAGAATCTGTGCCTTTGTAGATGATAAAATCGATAGCTTTTGACATGACATGTAGCAACATGCCTCTTTATTTTACGCAGTACCTTCCCTACCGTCGGAGGGAATTTATCAGCCAACTCCAGCCCCGTCATCTAATGGAGATTGTTCTTTAGTCTGCACTTGATCGAGTGGCAGGATTATGATGCATGTCGATAGTTTGCCGAGGTATTGACACGGGGACAAAGAGCACAGCCTGAAGTCCCTAGCCAGTCTATTCCCAACGCGGGCCAGCAAACGCACAGAGCCACATGAGAAGTATCCCCCATGGATGATTCCCATTGATATCCCATTGATGAATTGGCTCGAAAGCCCGGGTGACTGCAGGCAGTCGTTAAGACCTCCACAAACTCATTCAGCTAGCGATTAACGCCGCTGAGTTTCTCCTCTTTATTTACCCTGGACGTTTTCTCAGCATGTCCTCCCACACAACTTTCTAACACGTCCTTGGGACCTTAATGGTGGGATTCTCACAAAGGGTTAATGATAAAAGACAGCACACGAGAAAAGAACGCAGAGGGATAATGAATATGAAAAAGGGGGGGCTGCAGTGGTAAGAAGAATGAGACGGGGGGGAGCTAATGACAGGTGTAGCTGTAAATTCTTCATTCTGCATGGGCTGATGGGAAGCGTTCGCCTGTGCACTCGCCTGTGACTTTACAACTAATCCTGTTTGTAAGTTATTATTTATCTTCAGCAAACTTTGTCAAACTTGGGCTTTGATTTTTTTTTTTTCCTCCCTCCTCCGATTTTCTCTCTTGTGGCTTGCTCGCGCACATGCTCCCCACATAATTTATGACTGCCTCTGGTCCTCATGACAGATTATTAAAAGTAGAATTAGTTTTTTGCGCTGGATTTTTCCACTGGGAATTGGGAAGGCAGTCCTCTCAGAGGAAGGTCTCTTACGAGGTCTCCATTACTAATAGAAGTTTTTCTCTTTTTTTGATGGGGGTGAGAAGACTAATGATTTGAATTTACTGTAGCAGGCGTCACGTGGTTGGAAAAGCATCAGCAGACGAGACAAGAGGTTAAGTTCTTCCCCGTAGAGAGCTTTATTGGATTGTTTAGCAGCAGAAGGATAATGTTTTTGTCGGAGAAGGCTGGGGTGCTCTTGTCTAGCTATGGGAAGAAAAAATATGAAGAGACCAAAAAACTGAGAGCGGAAGCAGACATGACAGAGCTTCTCTTAGGTGGGTGGTATATATATATATATATATATATATATATATATATATATAGGGGTAAGAGACAAAGCAGAACCACGACAACATTGTTTTGTGTAATGCAGCTGGACACAACTTGAAGATTTGAAGAGTCCTCTTTTGTTATTTTATTCCTTCCACCATGCAAAAAATAAAAGACAGAAAATTATAAAAAAAGGGGAATGGACACACACACACACGCACACACACACCCAAAGTGCTATTTCCATTCACCTGATGGCCGTTTGGAGCTTGTTCTCCCAGCATGCTACTGCAGCATGGGAACCAGAGGGGAGTCACAGCACAGCTGAGAGCCTCGGCTTAATCTTATGCATCATTAAGCACTCAGCGGCAAGCCAGCGCTGTTCATATACATCATCCACGCTTAATAAACATAATGATGACATAAGATGTAATTCTAGATGAATTTTCATTTTATAGGGAAATGGAGAATTCCTGTTGAAAGGAAAAGAAAGAAAAAGTAAATTATCAGGGAAGTACAAAATAAATGATGTTTTTTTCAGCAAGATGAATAGCTGTGTTTGTGGTTTTAGTGATGGAGGGGAGAGTGTGATGCTGGAAGGGGATGAAGAGGAAGGTGGGGTGCACTGGCCATTTGTACGTTTTAATCGTGGGAGTCTGATAGACAGGCAGCGGGAGTCAGAAAGGGACTCATCCATCATGCACATTGAAAATCAGTAGTATGTGAGCTTGAGTTTCAGCCCGGGTCGCCTTACAGGGGAGGAAATAGGATTCTGATGAAAGTGTGAGGGGAGAGCCGCCCTAGACACTTGCCAGGGCAGATGGGGTCACCAAAAAGACAGAGGAGACCCGAGATTATCTGCAGTGATGTCCCATAAGCCACCCAGTCCGTCCCCATCTCCTGCAGCAAACAGCAACCATGAATTAATGCAAAGAGGAGGGAGATGGATCGCCCTTTGAAATTAGTGAGCACTTTGAATTCCGACAGAGTGGGCCGGGATAACTACTTCCCCTCTATCAGTGACTCTTGACACGGGTAGATAACTGCGCAGAACGAGCATCTACAAATCAAAGCGTAATTACGAGTGCTGGCGTCCCATAAATGCTGAAGTCAAGATGGCCGCTTGGAGCTGTGTGCTGTTGGTACAGCTGTGTGAGGCCAAGCTTCAGATGCGGCAGAGAGATGGAAAGCCAGCAAGTGCACAGCTGCATGTCTGCCAAAAGGCTGAGGAAGAGGAGTGCTCTGCTTCTGTCTATAATGGTGCAGATCGGCTTTAATGCAACCTGTCTAATTTAGTGCGGCAAAATATTGCATATTCATCTGCAATAATCAGCATGTTTGAATTAGCATGTAGTTCGGGACGGATGACATTGTCTGGGGTTGTGTAATTTTTATTTCCAGCAAAATCATAATATGACATTTTAGAATGATCGTTTTCATGAACAAAAGAGAACTTTGGTGCAAATGTGTGGCACGAAAAAAAAAAAAGTAATGTTTAGCACTCCACCGCAGTGCCAGGACATGTCCCAGTCAACTGGCTGCCAATGTTCAACTGGATCATTTCCCAGAATCCAGTTTCTTGTTAATTTGGACATACAGAACACTCAAAATCAACTCAAAATCTGCATAAATCATCACCAAAAGTACAAAAAACTTTATAGAAATATAGATAAGTATGCAGTGAGGTATTGAATATAAAAAGAAAAATCTTGATAAATAATTTTTTGTATTAATTACTGGGTCAAATACAGAATACAGAAGCCATTGTTAACAATTACAGAGGTCAAAGGGTTCCTGTAGTTTTCCATCAGATTTCAGATAATCCTCCATACAGACCTTCTCTAGATCTGTCAGGTTTCTGGCTGTCGCCCAACAACAGAGTTTCAGCACTCGTCAATGATTTTCTATTAGATTTAGGTCTGGAGAGAACCGTGATATGCTTCTTGGCTATGTGCTTTGAATCATGTTGGAAGACCCACCCACAACCCATCTTTAGTACTCTGAACTGAGGGAAGGAAGTCTTTGCCCTATATTTCACAATACCCTGTTCATCCATCCTTACTACAGTACATATACCCTGTTCCCATCATCCCCGGAGCATAATGCTTCTACCGCTATGCTTCACTGTGAGTGGTTCTATCAGGAGGATACTCATAATTCTTCTTCCCCCAAACACAGCGAACTCAGCTGACCACAGGACTTTCTCCCATGCCTCTTCTGGATCACGGACAAACCTGGACATGGGCTTTTGTAAGCATGAGGACCTTCTGTGCGATGTATGGTTTTAAACCATGATGTCCTATCTTTGTAAACAGTGGTCCCACCTCCCTTCACAGCATTGATCTTTTTTCAACAATCTGCTTCATAATTGCCCCATAGCCATTTCCATCTTCGTGATGGCATACAATTTTGTCTCCCGTGTCTTCAGAGCTTTTCAGTTTTGCCCATGACCTCAAAACAGGTGCTACTTTTTTGGAATCATGAGCATTTATGGATTTTTAGATTTTGCCTCTCACTGTGAATTGCACCTACACTGAAAATGCGAGATTAATCTTGTTTTCTACATACACACCGCCGCTCAAATGATTTAAAGACTGACTTCTCTGCTGAACTGTATGGTAAGTAATAAGAATTTCATGTTTTTAAAGTGATGTCATCATGAAATGCACCTGTTATACAATATCCTGACAACATCTACTCATCTTCGCTGACCTTGTAACTCCTTTACGTTGTGCTCTTTAGCTCTGTGATAATGTGTGTGCTTTTGATGTTATCATATTCTCATGAAATATAGAGCCGTTCCTGGCACCACTGGCATGCTGCATCTTGTTTCCCCAACTATTAAAAGTGTCAGTGGTTGTCTTCAGCTGCTTTTATATGCTGTTATTAACGACACGGTGCTAGCCTCCCAGAGTCTATGTCTAATTAAAAATTCTGAACAGTCGGTAAGCAATGAATCCAACAGAGAGGATATAATCATAGCGAATGTTGACCCCCTCCCTTGACTGTGGAGGCTGTGTGCATTTATTCTTTGGACTGTGAACCCACACAATGATTGTTACAGGGCGCTGTTAAAGTTGTACGTTTTGGCAAGAGTTTTTATTTTAGCCAGCTCTCTCATTTTAAAATCATGTTGATCTGTAATTATGTTCGCTGGTCAAAGCCAGGATATTGTTATTTGTCTTTTGTCAAATATATCTCCTCTTACACTGTTTGAGCTAAAACCAGCATATCTGGCCAAGATATTCAAACTAGGCTGAGTGGGATCTTTTCAGACTGGTAACACTAAAGGATTTCTGGTAAACTGCTGAGAATGCTGGGAAATGTTCCATTGACTTAACATGCGGTCAAACTTTGGAGATGGGACCCTCATAGAAACTTCAAACTAACCTCCTATGTGGAATTTATCAGTCTGTGCAAGAGCATACCAATCACTGTGCTAAAGTATTTGAACCCCAAGTTCTAGAAAGGGTTAAAGATTTAACGAGTATAAAGGCCATTGAAAATAAATGGGAAAAGGCAACGAAAATATCTTCAAGAAAAAGCATTATAGAGAAATGTGTATTTGAATATGTTAGTCACAGTAACAGCTTACTTTTTATGACATCACTGACAGCTCCATAATACCCAAACTGTTTACCCTAGCAACCCTAAAATCTATCGCAGCTTTGGTAAATGATAGAGACATGGGTGTGGGTTTATGTTACTCAAAGTGTCATTGGGAACATTAACTTGTCACTGACTCTCCCATAGCAACCACACTGTTTACCATAGCAACCAATTTGTTATATCTCTATCTCAGCTTTATTAAATCATAGAGACATAGGGGACATTATATTATTTCACTGACCCCTACATAGCAACCAGTCTGTTTATTGTAACAACCAAACTTAAATATCTCTATCTCAGCTTTAGAAAATCATAGAGACGTGTGATTGGTTTATTTTGCTCATATTATGAATGGAAACATTGTATTGTCACTGACTTCTCCATAGCAACCAGACTGTTTACCATAGCAACCAATTTGTTATATCTCTATCTCAGCTTTAGAAAATCATAGAGACATAGGGGACATTATATTATTTCACTGACCCCTACATAGAAACCAGTCTGTTTATTGTAGCAACCAAACTTAAATATCTCTATCTCAGCTTTAGAAAATCATAGAGACGTGTGATTGGTTTATTTTACTCATATTATCAATGGAAACATTGTATTGTCACTGACTTCTCCATAGCAACCAGACTGTTTACCATGACAACCAATTTGACCTATCTCTATCTCAGCTTTAGAAAGTCATAGAAAATTGGGGGTTGGATGTTGAGACAATTATAAAATACTTTTAAAAGGCACTTTTACAAGCCAATCTCAAAGTTTGTGTGCAAACTTCAGCTATCTAGTTAAATTATCATGTTATTCATAGAAACTTTATACAGTTCTGATGTTTGATAATCAACGCATAGTTCATGCAAAAGACTGCAAGATATCAAGATAAAAAAGGAAGTTTGCTAGCTATGCACTGCCTGCATTTAGATTTATGTAATCTTTACTGGATTTTTTGTGCATCCAGTTCCCTAAAACCTTTTGTTCATTGACACTGTCATCTTAAGCCCAGCCTGCTGGACCTTCTTCAAGCCTGCTGTCTTAACCTGAAGAATTATGCCTGCAGATAATTAGCTCTTATAGGTACACTTTCCATTTCTTCACTTGACTAAGCACATCATCTTCCTTGTCTCTTTATTGTTTGCTTTCCTTTGTCAGATCGATGTCTTGCTACTGCGTAAGTAGCAGTCATATCTAAAGCAGCATAAATCACAACAAGGTTTCCTGTCGCACCAGTCACTGCACCCTCTGTCTTATTTCCGTGTGGATCCTGGATCCAGGTTTGCGTGCACACAGCCATTCCGTGTTTGTGTGTTTTTATAGTTCTTTACTTGGTGTAATTACACAGTGCTTCACGTTGCTTTTCAGAGTCTGTCAGAACATCAGGCATTTTTCTCATTTCCCTCTCCGCCCATTCTGTAATGTCCTGAATTCTGTAGGAGAACTTATCAAATTTACCTCTATCAGGTGCCATGGTGGGGAGCAGGCTGGCACCATTTCTCCTGCCATTACTGCCAGCCCTTTGATCATGCCCCCCTAATGAATGCGCAAATGCAAATAGCCCTTCCCCGTAAAAGTTGACATTGTCTCCTGTGATAAATTTTCTGCTGAGGTAAGAGACAATTTAGAGTGGAATTACAAGCAGGCTCTTTGTCACTCTTTAGGTCCATTTACATCCGTAATTAGCTGTAATTCCACTGCACCATTAGAGAGAGAGAGAGAGAGAGAGAAAGAGAGAGAGAGAGAGTGTGTCATCACTGAAATAGATAAGCAGTAAAAAGTAGAGGAAAAGAGAAGCGGCGGATCTCTTGATGTTTTGCACAGCGCCGTCAGCTGGTGATTTATGCGCACCCCGGCGTGCTTGTCGCCACGCCAATGGGTGTAAACATTGATTAGGAGCAGGAAATGAGCCACACACTGTGTGTCCTCTATGTTGGGGTCTGTGGGTCGAGAAAGAGCAAGGCTCATGGTCTTAATGTGTACAGTCCTCAACACATGAATGCGTTTTAGAGTGTGGCGTTAGATACGCCTCTCAAGCATTACCCAAACAAACACATGACATTGTGCCATAGCCCTGTGTGAGTGACAAGCTCAGACTTGTCATGAATCTTTCAGATCTGATGCTAACGCCAATGCACAAGGGAGTCATGCTTTTACTCTATATTACGATGATTATTATTGGTCAGCTGAATAAATGATTAGCTTTGGATGAGATGCATAGTGGTTTTGCAGCTTTATGTTTTTGAGCTCATCTTTCCTCTGTTGCTGATCAAGGGACGCAGTTTAGTTCAGCACTAAATGTACAGTATGGGAAATAATCTTTTTAAAATGCCTTTAAACGCTTTCATTTGGAGACTTTTTACATCCTTCTGTCTGTAATTCCAGACACACTCAGATCTCTGTGGGGGTCATGCCACCACTTCCAGTACCTATTGGTATTCCTTAAGCTGAATATAGTTCTTAATGATTATGGCTGTATGTTCAGGGTCATAGTCCTGCTGCAGAATAAATGTAAGGCCAATCATATGCTACCCTGATAGTATGGCATAATGGAAAAGTCAGCATCAAGAACACCATTATTCCTAACCAAATCTCAGCAGCCCCAAACACTCAAAGTGTCTCCACCATGCTTTACTGTTGCCTGCAGACACTAACTATTGTACCACTATCTGACGAACAAACTGCCTTCTACTACGAGCAAATAGTTTGGTTTTCAGCACAGAGCACCCACTACTTCTCCACCCCCAGTCCTTTGGGTTCATGTTTACTTTAGGTGTCTGGTATTGTTACCATGTCAGATGTACGGCTCAAAGGCAACTTTCAACGAAGACCACAAATTTCCCTCCATTCATCCATCCATTGTACCTGGGTTCCATCGCTTCTGCCAGTTCTGAGGGGATTCCATCGATTTTTCATTTTGTTCACTCACTTTTTAAATGTACATATTCAATCCCAGCATTGTTTGTTTACAATATTTTTCCACAACTGACCTAAAAAGAAATAAATTCAACAAACAACCCCCAAAAAAACATTCTTCGGCTTTGAAATTAATTTAATCCTTTGAAATGCTTTATATTTGGCAAGTACTTTGCCACTATATATATATATATATATAATTAGTTTTAGAGAATAGCCAATGATAATGGGACGATCTGAGGGCCGTGTTACTGTTTATTTACTCCCCTAAACTTTTTTTTTCTCCTCTATCCCATAAATGATCTGTTAAACAACCTCTCATTGACAGCTTATTCGACCTCCAGTGAACAGCCATCCCTGAGTGCCTTTGTAATGCCATCTTCCATTGAGCTCTAATGAGGCTCTTTGTGACGTCTAATTGTCTAGCAGACATTTAACACATCAAATATCGTTTGCTTGGTTTCATTAACTATAATGACGAAAGTCACACTCCTGGATTCACTGTATAAACTAAAACATCTTGTATATCCAGCTCTGCTTTGTTGATGCCCGCAGTCTCCCCATCTTTTTCCGGCAGTGCGGTTTCATTCCCTATGTACCTTCTGGTCTGTTACCCTGGTGTTGTAAAACATAGTTGCCTGAATTGTGCATTAGGGCAAAATGATTACATCCATCAATCATGTCAGAGAATTTGGAAATGGTGGTTTAATGTACCTTTTTAACTACATGTAACTTTGTTGCTGCCTCTGTATATATTTTGTGCCAGCGATATGAAATGCACAAGAAGGAAGGGTGGAAAAGAGAGCAAAAACCCATTGTGTTTTTTCCCTGTCATTAAGCTGTGCCTGGGAGATGATGTGGAAGCTGTATGTGGTCCAGGGGAAGTATTTATGGCCCTGCTTGAATCTGGTTGGGCTTCGCTGATAGCTGAGATAATGGGAGCGAATGGGATGCAGCGAGCTGTTCTAATGGCACCAACAAGACACGAGAACAGCCAGGATAAATAAATGTTAGCCATTTTCTCCACTCTGTGCCATTTGCATGTTTCATTATTAAAGCTGCTTAAATAGTCCAGATAAAGGGGTAATAATAATAGTGCTGCTTTCATTTAAAAAGTGCAAAGCAAGTCTTTAAATTTTCCTAATGCATTTAATTCAAAGGCGCCGCGTGTCATTTGAATAGTGGAGTTGTGTTCAGTCGAAGATAGCGGGGCTTTAATTTTAATTTGTTTTAATTCTGACACTTATGCTCCACTGGCTTTTCTGGTGAAATGGGGATGAATACAAACAAGATTTCACTTCATTAAACAGCAACAAACTGTATGAAAATTGCACTTACTTATGGAAATGGATTTTAAGCATGCAAAGCATTACTTGCTCTGTCTACACTGAAATTCAAAAAAACATTACGGTGAGCCTATTAACTCTGACAGAGTTGAGCACAATTACTGAATAGGGGGGGATCAAAGTACAGCTAAACCCATGGTGATAAAAAGTGACAAGCTATTAGGGAAGTATATTGACCTTAAAAAGCACTTAATTTAATAAACCAGGGTATGCACAGGTGGCATTACTCTGAAACTGGCATGATAAAAGATAATGATAAAAATACTACTAAATTACACAGGCACGGTGCACACTTAGAAGTGGAAATAGTTCTTTTTTTTTAAAGTTGCACAAAATTACACATTTACAGTCATCAAATAAATTGTAATCAGATTTAAGTTGAACATAGTTTGTACTTTTAAGATTGACCACTGAAAATATTTGCACACAACAAACTAAAGGATATCTGTTTTTTTTTTTAAGAGAAAATCTAACACTCCTAATGTTATAAAGCTTAACTAAAAAAATTGGGTTTTGACTTTGTTTTCATTTATCTCTCAATGTTATCGGCTTTTACAGTGTCTGGAGCTGGATTGGACTGATGGAGTGTCTTTTATTTTTTCCCAAAGCAGCAATCAAAGGCTTGGGCTGAATGCGTAAGCATCAGGTAAGGCTGCAGTTTTTAATTTTACTCATTGTAGTCCACTCAGATGTCTTTAGAATTTATTCACAGGTGCCATTTCTTTCCCTGGGACTTTTTATGTAAGCATTGCTTCATAAATACATTCTATTACCAAACAAAGTGTACATATAATATTGCAAATTTAAGGTTTAACAATAAAAACATTGATAAAATCCACATAAAACACTGAAAAATCGCATTAAGTTTTTGTCCCAGTCTCTGATGCTACACTTCACCATAAAATATAATGATTAAGATCTTTTAAAGAGTACCTTTCTTTTGCATTGATATGCAAATTCATATTTTTGCTTCAAAAACATTTATTTACATAAATATCTATATAATCTTAGATTAAAAAAGTCATGTCCCCAGCTTTTGACTAGCTTTTAATCAGCTTTTCCTATAACCCTAACTGTCCCCCTCCTGAAAAAGTAGGGAATTTCCATGAGTCACTTGGTTCTTTAGAAGGCTATGGGAATAGCAGATGCAAGTTCTCTCAAAATTTCAAATTTAAAAAATACTATCCTGTTACTCAAATTATTTAAGGGATTTTATTACTTTATGGTAAAAATGCTGAATTTCCTGGTTCTAAAATTTGCTAATTCTTTGCTAAAAAAATAATGCAAGTAACAAGAACGTTAAAAATGGGTTATTTAAGATTTTAAATACTTAAGTATGCAATTAGAGTTTAATTACATTTTGAAAAGTTACAACAAGCAAATGCCACCCATTTTGTGGAATGACTCATAAGCTGATCTATAATATTTCCATTATTCAACATATGATGCCCACACTGGGTTTGCATAGTATGATGAATTAAAGCAGGATTTCAAATAACATTTGTCACCACAAAGAAATGTGAAGCTTTTGTCCTTACGCTGATCTTTGGGAGTTCCGACATGATCTTTTAAGATGTTAGTGGAGAAGGATAAAGGCATCCCCTCACCCTTTATTCCCCTCTCATGTCAACTTGTGCTTGGTCTAATCTCCCCAGCATTTGAGGCCAGAATGCAGCTGGAAGTGAATAGAAACTTCAAGCGTATTGTTTATGTGCTTCTCTGTGTGACGGCTCTTTGTGTCGCCGACCTTGTTTTGTTTTTCATGCTACTTAACAGTGACATTGAACACCATGTGTGTTTATCTGTCTTCACTGCGCTAATCTGTTTGCATTACTGCTGGTATTCTAGTAGTCCCATTATATATTAGAAAAGCAATTATCACTTCATTAAACATCGAAGGTGTTAACACAAGTCATAGGAGTTGGCCATCTGTTGATTTATCTTCTCTGTGTTCTCTTGCTGCTATACACTCAACATCACTTCTCACCAATTATGGTCATACTTTGCTAATTTACCTTTGAAAATGGTAAGTGTTCTATTTGCTGTCTAATAATAGCATTGCATATGGCGAATATTTAGACTTTTTAATGAGAGATGGGCATCCTCAATTTGTCTTCGACATCCGGAAAAGGCAGATTGGAGCCTGAGGACTCAATTCACCTGAGCATATGTTAGAATCACAGGGATGTGGTGCCAGACATTAAAGCATTTTGGGCTATTTTCATACACTATGGTATTGTGAGACTGAAAAATGTACTCTTTTGGCCTATATTACATTTGTTGTGTGTTATAAGGTTCGTTATACATTTGCACGCTGCTGCGTATGAAGTCAATCTCAGTAAGGAGTTTTGGAGATGTATTATGATCTATTTATTCAGTCAGAGTTGAGTCAATTTTGCTGTTTATTTATATTAGAAAAAAAAACATCTTTATCGGGAACCGTCACACGTGATCGGTGTGAAATATAGTCCTTTAAAGGTTAATTTGAAGCGCAGCTCTGATATGTCAAAGAGCCTGTCATCAGCTTAACCTCATCTCACTCTGTAAAATCAATAAATCAGTGCAGTAATTGGGCTGCTTTAGCATGTTTTCTGTTTTGAATCACACGCTGGGGTAATTTGAAACTGAGCAGTCATAAGCTAACGTTTTGAATTATGTGACATTTAAGCATCTTTAGCCTCTTAAATCTGAGCTGAAGGCATAAATGCATCTAAAATCAACTGGATTTGAAGCGAAGAGCTTATATTTCATTCCTCTAGTTCTTAAAGTTTAAAACGTTCTATTTGGTGAGAATCAAGATGTTTTTAAAGCTGACAAACGATGTCTGTACATTGGGTTTAAATAGAATGTTTAGTATTACTTGTGAATGTCCATCTAAAACAGTTTAATACAATAATCAGATTAATTATTCTATAATGAGAAAAGTGAGGGGTAACATGAGTTTGTTAGTGTTCAAATGTGAAATGTGTTATCGAAGACCAAAAGTACTCTACTCAGAGTGTATTTGGCCCCACTCTAATTATAACTCACGGATTAATTATTTAATCGTCTATGTAATTTTAAATCTTTAATTTAAAAGAGTAAAATTAACTATTCAGAGAGGGCCACATGCTCTTAATGTTGAGGTTAAATACATAATAATAAGCATATTTAAGAATTTTTTTTAGCATTTTTTAAACAACAGTTAAAAAGTAGATTGTTCATTCACAGATTTGGGAAAAATAACTCTTTTAAATCGATGATTAAATCACTTTTGTTCTGGGTCAGATTTACTTTATATAGAATGGTATGAATACACTCTGAGTAGAGTTAATTTAACCTTCTGGAGCAATACACTGAGCTATAAAAGTCAAATTTACGTAAAAACTGCAGCTTATTGATAAATGTTGTTTTACTTTTACTTTTGGTATGGTCTTTTTTCTGGATATTTTCTGCGTTTTTATATTATTTTATCAGTAAATAATTTTCCATTGAAATCAATTTGGGAGAAAAGCTAAATAATATATATATTTTTTTTACAAAATTACAAAATGCACGGCTAGCGAAGTTACTCACCTGTAGGACCTTCAGCACTTTGGAGGATGTGGGTGTTTAGTAAAAAGAAGTAAAATTCCTTCACCTTTTCCATCAGTTTTCACAGCACATAACATTTAGAGCACACCTGTTTCAGGTTTGCGAGGCTGCAGGTCCATGTCGAAGGATGAAAAGAACCTTAAGGAGCTTTTTAAAAGCAAATTAGTTGACTTAAAATGTGGCCTTTGATTTTTTTTTTTGTTTTAGAACCAAGTGATGACAAATAATCCACAGACAATCACGATTACTTGCTGCCTTCCTCTCAACAGTGCCATATTTTTCGTTGTAACAATGCCCAGAGTAAACTTTTAATGACAGGTGTAACCATGACAGGTTTTATTGGTGGTGACAGAATCATTTCTCTTTTGAAGATGCTGTAATGTGTTTCATATTGGGTTCATTTGGTTATTTGTGTTATGTAACAGTATTCATTTGTTCTTATGTGTTAATTATGTTGTGTATGTTCTAAAATGGTTAGAATGTGATTGGTTTATGTTGGTAAGCCACGCTATTGGTGGTACATTTGTATTGCTGTGAAACTCAATCTGATAAAACTGATCTGGTCGTCTTTAATCTGGGTTTGGCAGTACAATTAGCAGTTGAAACCGGCACATTTTCGCATAATTATTCATTAGATTGATTAGTTGTCCAACAGAATTTTCCATTGTGCGTAATTATTAAATACAAAAATGATTTCTGATTTAATGTTAAACTGAGGTTGTATTTCAAATTATATTCATTGCCAATCTGAAAAGAAAACGATCCTTCACATTGTCAAATAAATTAATTTGCACAAGAAGTCTGAGAGAAAATACAGCAGGCATTCGCTCAGCGCAGATGCACACCTGCTCCATCTTTGTGTTCTCAAATATCAGATTTTTATATCACAGATCCATTTTTTTTGTAAATCAGCATTTGTGTAGTAACAGAGGATTTAATTGAAACACATTGCCCTTGTGTGATCTCAAACAAGGATGTGAAAAACAAATCTATATTGTTTTTGCGATTTTGAAGAGGACCTCCAGTAGTTCATCTCTGCCACGGATGGAAACTGTTTCTCTCAGCATCGTGCCGTGTGTGCGTGTGTATTGACAGCTCAGATGGGAAGCTGGCAGAGGAAAT
The DNA here is from genome assembly GCA_007224835.1 of Danionella cerebrum. Lineage (NCBI taxonomy): Eukaryota > Metazoa > Chordata > Actinopteri > Cypriniformes > Danionidae > Danionella > Danionella cerebrum. Next base: position 503,664 of record SRMA01025335.1, read on the forward strand.
GGCCTCATTTGTTTCCTATGGCTCAGTAATGGCAAATCACCTCTTAGGGGCAGTCAATTGACAGACTCCAATTCTAGAGCACAAACATCCATGAGGATTTTATTGGCTTCCTCTTCGACTCTTTCACCTAATATTGTTAGCCCAATGAGGCCCAAAACATGTAAAGGTATTGCTGAAAAAAAAAAATCAATGTACCGGCTTTTATTGCAAGCGTGGTTTTTAGGATGAATCGTTTCAATGAGGACATCAGTCAAACTGGTATTTTGGTTATTTTAGTTTCGAAAGAAGGCACTTTGTCCTGTTTTTTTAGCATGGATTTATATAATCCTTTTAGGTACACAATAGCTCATGACAGTCATCATTCTGTCGTCTTAAGCTCTTAAGGAAAGGAAAACAGAGGAAAGTTTTTTGCTAAATCTTCTGTCGTTTTAATGAACAGGTGTCTACATAACACAGCCCACCCCGCAGATGGCTATATAATTAGCATTCATTATGGCAGCCTGTCCAAGGCCAAGATCTGTGTGGCCAAGATGACTGGGTAACCTTCTCACCTTCAAGCAGACCTTGTCTGTGGGGGGCTGACACTTTGGTTTTCTGAGTCCTGGGCAGATCGGGGGCCCTTTCATAAAGTGTCATTTTAATGCTTGAGCATTACTGAGACTCCATTTGAAAATCCACGGAGGAGAATAGCTTCTTGGGAGATGTGAAATATTGGGGATGAAGCACTAAAATCAGCTTAGCAAATTGTCCTGAACTTATTTCAAAAGGGGGGTTATGTAATGATGTTAGTTTTTGTCATGCTTTTGGTTTCTGGTGTGGAAATTGCAATTTTTCGCCTCTAGTGGCCAGTTCAAAACAATAATCATGTTGTTGCAGTAAAATGCATGGGGGATTTTGAAGCCAGTATATGCTTTAAGTCACAGAATCTTTTATTCGAGACTACTCTAAAAGTAAATAATCTGGAGATATTTACAGTAGTCATTAAATAAATATACATATTATTACCTCTCCAAAAGCGCACATGCAAGTGCAATTTTGGTTCTTCAAGCTGAATTGTCCCATGTCCCACACAAACACAGCTTATTTATTTATTTATTTATTTTATTTTTTTTCGCACACTTTGTACAAAAAATTAATATTATTTCCAAAAAGTGCCTCTTTAAAAACTCTACACAAAAGACGGGTGGTAGTTGATTTGTACCATTTTTAAAACGAGTAATCAGCAGTGAGTTTACAAAAACACAGGCGTCTCTGTTCAGTGATCAGATACATATTAAGATACATACACATGTAATTCTCTACATGCTGTATAAGCCACTGTAATAAACAACAATGGTGTCTTCGTTTGGTCTGCAATTAGACAAACAAAGAAGATGCTGAATGTGGACACAGCCTGAGACTGGATCCGCTGACCAATGGGCCAGTCAACAACATTAATAAAATATGTAGAAAAACACAATTGCAAAATATAGAACTAATTGATGTTTTATTGACGCTAAATATGCCATTTAGCAGATAAGTATTGCTAAATAACAAAAAGGGTTTTTTTTTAGAAAAGAGTAGTGAATAGAAAGACATTCCAATCATCATCATAAAAATAGCAGTAAAAAAACTGACTTAAATTAAAAATAACTGACATAAATTAGCAAAAACACAATTAAGGTTTATTTTTGGTAGAAACATACATTTATTGCATCTATTCATTTTTGACCTGCTTATTCTATCAGTCACAGGGTTCTGTTGAAGCATCTCCAGTGCAATTAGGCCAAAATATGAGGTACACACTGAAGATATCTCCTGTCCATCACAGGGCCATAATCCCCCACAATTCACACTTTCACTTGTACAGTGGATTCATATTAACAAATGTGACCTGAAGCTTGTCCAGAATACCTGAAACTCAGCCCAATAGGGTGACCAACTAAGTGCTGATTTATTTTATAATTTTATTTATAAATGAGATTGTGTGTGCGTGCGTGCGTGCGTGTGTGTGTGTGTGTGTGTGTGTGTGTGTGTGTGTGTGTGTGTGTGTGTTTGCATTGTGTTATACTGTTTGTGCTTGAACCCAATTTAAATGAGCAAATTCAAAATTCATTAAAAATTGAATTGCCTGAATTGATTTAAACAGAAAAACATTTTGTTAATGTGTTAATGAGTTAAAAGGTTTTACAATAAAAATTTATATTTAACAATATTAACTGCATGTAATAATTTGTTGAATTGGTTATTGTTAAAGCTAAAGATATAAATGTTAATAAATATAAATTTGCTGATTATGTTTTTGGTTTTTATTAAACTACAAATAACATGATTTGTGGTTGCAATATGAAGTGCATTTTTATTTATTTATTTATTTTTGGGGAGCTGGTGGAAATCTGGATTGAATTCCCCAAAAAATAAAAGCTGTCTGACATTTAGTAATCTTCACAAAAAGTTTCAAATTATGTAAAAAATGCCTGATCCCAAATACTTTCAGCAAACTAAAATGCTCTTTTTAAAAAAATAATAAAATAGCTTTTTATCAAATATGATTGAGTACCTTTAGCCTGAATTGAGAGGAACAGTCCACCAGTGTAAGCCTCGACCGGATCTCCCAGAGCTTAAAACAATAGAGTTTAGTGCTGGAGTCCTGCTTGTGGCAGTAGTGGTCAGGTCATTGCACGAGCATGTCAGCTTTCATGCCTGACTGCGTCTGTTGTGGGCCTAGGAGAGGGGTTGACTGGGGGAGGGTGGTCCAGAGAGCAGGGAGACTGGGTAGGCCAGTAATTTTCTCCACTTAGAAATGAATTCCATCTAATCTCATTTCAGCTTGTCAAACGGCACTGTGACATGCTGTTTTCCTCAGTAACATTTGCTTATTCTGCAGCAGTCGACTGCCCTCCTGATGCCGCCTGACACCCTCTGGTTATTAAAAACTGTTTGCACTTGGTGATATTGGATGATGTGGGTTAAATGTGGAGCAATAGAGAGGCTAAATAAAGACTCTTTGTTTTTTAGTTTCATCAGCTGATGTCTTGTGTTGGCAACTTGTCTGTGGTTCAGGTTAGGCTGCCTGCCGCTGGGAAATTCAATTAATGACTAATCCAGCTTGTGTTGCAAGTGCCAGTGCTCTCTGGCCTGACTTGTTATTGTCAAAAACTTGTGTATATGTATATGCATGTATGTTATGTCTTAGAAGTCCAGGGCCTTTTGAGCGTTTTTACTACTTTGCATTTTGCTCTTATTAATTACCTTTTAAACAGTTTTGTGGTAATTATTGATATAATTTTTTTTTGTAAAACCCTTTTTTTTTGCACATATTTTTTTTTTCATTTCATTACAAAAAAACAAAACATAAATCCCCTCAAAAAACAAAGACAAGGTCAAAACAATGTGACAAATATAAAAAAAATAAACTTTCAGTCAAAACTTTCCCGAAACTTACACTTTTTTCAAGCACTTTGTGCCATTGTGCTGTTTTTGTGCAAGAACTTTGAAAATCATCAAGCCATATCACAGGTATTGTACTTCCAAGGGTTCCTTGTATTCACCACTAGATGGCTCCAATGTCACCGGTTTGATCTCTGTAAAATGAAGCTGAAAATGGTCACACATTTTCTTAAGTTTTAATTAGAATTACCTTGCAAATAATTTGCAATGTCTCTTTTAATGTTTTGAGAGAGAGAGAGAGAGAGAGAGAGAGAGAGAGAGAGATTTGATTCCCAAATAAAATACATTCTTTTAATGTTAAATTGAGAAAAGGGTGTTTTCCTTAAAAAAAAGGGTTTGCATGAAAACTATTTATTATGTGTCTCCAAAAAATAACATCTACATTTTTATTTAACCCCCACCCCCCCATTTTTATTTTTTTTTGTGAAGCTTTACCAACATATGAGAATAAATAAGAAACAAAGGTGTTCAGGAAAAAATTGATGGCTTTTTGCTTTAACCAAGAGCTGGCTGTAATTGTATTCTGAGAAAAGACACAAAACACAAAATGATAAGACTTTCAATAAAGGCTAAAATTAAGCCTATTTTCGGAGGTAACTATTTTTTTCGGTTTTGAAATCAAATATTCTTATTTTAGCATAAGAGTAAGGTAATGTTTAATGCTGATAGTTGCTGGTTGGCTAGTCTTTTATCCATCAAATTTTAAATAAATAGTTCCTGAATAAAGTAGATTTGTTGGTATGTAAATAACATTTTTTTTACCATTAATTTAGTCACACGATAAACAGAAATGCAGATATTTGATACATTTATTGATTTGTTGTAATGAATAATAATATAGATTAAGAGATATTGTATTTTTTACCAGCAAATGCCTAATCTATTCTCTGTCAGTGTGCCTCTTTTTATAACGATTACGGAAACACACAACACAAAAGTGCACATTGAAGGAATACACTAGCAGGCTGTTGAGTTATCTGGAGGGCTAATGTATTTTCTATTCAAGTAATGATCAGGTATAGTGTGGGATGAATGCGAGGTGTTCAGCTCCATTACTAGCTGCGCATCACTGAGGCATTATTACATTATCACTGCTTCTTAGCAGGTTCTGAATACACATAGTGCTCAGACTGGCAGAGACTGCAGATTGCCTCATTGCTTTCAATGATAAAAGGGACGAACTGCCAGGAAAACGAACACAGACACGGGTGCTGCTCAGGTGTTTGTCAACTACACATCTCGAAGATTTTACAGTGACATTTTCAGTGAGGAGATCCAAGGGACGATGAAAGCAGACATCTATTTCATACACTTTGTTGTACTTTTGAGGCATATTTGACCCCCTGCTGATTTTGAACATTTGACCAAGACAAAAAAAAAAAACTACGATCAGTCAATATATTTAGTTGAAGGTTTATTTTAGTAATGAGAGAGAGGGAGAGAGAGAGATTCTAATGATGGATGAGTAGTCCATAACCTGACGATAAACATGCTCTTATATTAGTGAAATGAGCATTTGACTCTAAATTCTTGCTCCCTGGTGTTTTTCAGGTAAGCTCAGCTTTTAATGACAGTAAGGTAAGCTTTAAAGGGAGTTTCTTCATGTTACCTGTATAAAAAAATAATAAAAAAAACGTTTTAAATAAAAAACTGGAAGAAAACAATCATTTGGTCAAAACTTTCAGATTTCAAGTGAATTCAAGCTCAGATAAATCAGAGATTTGAGACGCCCCTTTATGAATGAATATTGAGGAAAAACAAATGAATAGATGGATAAAGCAATATTTTTATTTTATAGGAATTCATTATATTTTATTATATCATCAAACCAAATGAAATGTATTTTCAGATCCATAAAAATCAACATTTAAATTAAGGACTTTGTGCATGTTTGCTTTGTGTTGGTATAATCAGATTTGCGGAAGCTAAAACCAATGGAACAAAATTAGTGCATGCACTCTTTTCTAAATAGTTATTAATAGAAGCCTCTTGAAGAATTTTCATTATCTTTATTGAAACGTTTGTCAATATGATTTTAGATTTTATAGGACATTTAAATAGCTTTTATTTTCTGTCTTTGTCTGGCACCCTGGAACCTTGATGATCCTTCAGAGGGAAGGGAATCATTAAAACAAATTAGACTGTAAACATTCTAAAGAACATTTGTCTTGAGGATCAATATGCTCTGCTGTTCTTTCCTGGACTCTCTGTGTTTTCAGAGCATCAGGGAGATTATAAGAAGAGTCTTTTTTTGGCTCGCAGATGGACCAATAATTATTGGCAGCTTGGAAACTAATGACTGTAGCCCTTTTTAACCCCTACCCCACTGTAGTGAGAATGGGTATTGTTTGTTTTGTTTATTTTTGGCATGAAAATTGTCAGAGAATTTGAAAAAGCTAGGTATACAACAGTCTTTCAAATATTAATAATTTAATTTTGCATGTATACTATTAAAAATACATCTCACTATTATTGGTTTTTCAGGATTGTGCTGTAATATTCACTGATTGTTTTTACAGTTTTTAATTGTCGAAGGTATTCAATTAAATGGCCTTCTCACAAAAATGCTCCAAAAACACAAGTAAAATCTTTTCTAGTAGAGATAATAACGTATTTTGTTTATTTTAAGGCAATATACCATAATTTCATATCTTTTTAACTGTTTAATTTAAGGCCTAACTTACGGTGAAATACAGTCATTTTCTGTAGATTTTATGGTATTTTGCAGTTAGATTTATAGACATTCTTTACAGAGTACTCTGTAAAACTTTTGGCTTTTCACTGTAATTTCTACTGTTATTACATATACTATTTAATGCTATCATAAACTCAACAGATTTGCTAAAACTTTTAAAATAATGCATTTTAGAAATGCAGTAATTTTTGTCAAAACATATTAATGTTGTAATTTCAAAGATTAGAAAAAAAATAATGAATTTACTTATTTTTATCAATTCCAAATGATCACATTGTATAAAGGTGGCACAATTTTAGATTAAATGAGTATCAACATGATCAAATCACAAACTAAACTGTAAGAAGAACTTTTTTAGTTTTCAGAAATATACTAAATGTTATTATGCCATACTTTTTTTTCTCTTAGGGAATGCAGCTAAATGCAGTGTCATTTGGTTAAATGTTTCATTTTTACGGTGTAAGATATATATCTGACAGTTTATAGGATTTACATTTTTTTTTTGTCTAATTAATAATCTTTTCTTCTTTAAAGTGGATATACAATGTTTAAAACAGTCGCTTTATTTGATTTATTTGACAATAGGTGACATAAATAAATGATGTCCATTCAACCATTTTTTTTAAGTATACATATATTTTGTGTTTGCACATAATATATTTGCATATCCTTTTCATGTTGAATTTTAAAACATATTATTTTTATACTGATTTTGGGGGATATAAAGCATGAGGATGCTTTAAGATTCACTCCTTCGAACTGTTAAATGTACTTGCTGCCTCTCAGTTAGGTGGTTGGTTCAAGACCGGCCAGGGATCTTGCTGATTTGCATGTTCATGTTGTGTTTGTGAGGGTTTGCTTTGCGTACTCTGGTGTTCTCCCCGCCTTCTGGAGATATGTCCCAGCAGAACCCTATAGGACTTAAAAAAAGGAAGGATGCACTCTTTCATCCCAGACTCAATTTTTCCTCAGCACCTGCTATGTCATTTTATTTATACTAAAAGAAAATTATCATATTTTTGCAATTATTCAATTTTTATTAACGAATTCATACTAAATTTTTTTATTGTTTTACCAATATCTTAAACCAACGATTTGCTCTGTTTTTAACTTCTGTGTTCTGTGCTAGGTGGGAGCTTCCAAGCTACTAAAGAGAAGTGTCCCATTATTCCAGACAATATCACATGTATTCATTTCCTCCTCTTTGTACCTTTTAAGCTTATTTTCAGCAAGGATGAAAAGGAGAGAAGTGTCTTTTCTAGATGGGATTTAAGATAGGATTTAAAGCCCAATGTAACCAAAGCTCTATTGTCATTTACACAGTCTGGGCCCCTAACCTATTGCCCAGTTATACGGTTGAGGCCTATGAATTTGTGACACCCCCCCTCACACACTCTCAATAATAAGTCTTAATGGCAACAAAATGACTCTTCTGTTTCGTTCTGTTGTTATGTTAAAAACAGCTAACCCAAAATGAGCACTCTCTGCATATCAGGCCGGGTTGTTTGCCTTGCTTTTGGTGGGCCGCAAGTTGGAGTTCCTTCTGTTCCCCATATGGCAGCATTGTGTTGGTAATGTGCTACAATGCCCCCCCTTGGAGCGTGCTGCAGGCCCTGCTGCTAGAGGATAAACTATTGGTTTCACTTTTTCTCCCGGAGCCCCTGGAGGCCAGCCTGTGGCCTGGGGGACATGCTGCTCTCTGAGCTGGGGGGCTTTGAGCGCGTGGCGCACCCCCCTACACACAAACTCCCCCGCTGCCTAAGAGGGCCCTTAGCCAACAGAGAGAAAGAGGGAGAAAAGGGGAGAAAGGCCTGAAAGAAAGGATGCGCACCACTTTGAGGCTCTGAAAGAAAAATGCACTCTGATTGTGTCCTGGATGGTGGGAATACAGCAGCAGCTTGTTGTAGGTCTTCTCTGCTGCACTGTACGTGCTGCTTCTGCAAAATGCACCAAATATTTGTATTTTTCTAACCAATTACTACATTTAGTTACTATCACTTTTTAGAAATGTATTTATTTAACCACTACATAAAGAAGGGCTCATCTTAACTGCAGACACTTCATGGTTTACCACTTAGTCAGGTTATGACAGATGATGGTTGCTCATACAGCAGTTATAAATAGTTTTAAGTTAAGGAATTTAAGCCACTCTTTTAAAAAAGAGCCCACCTCTGTAACAATTTTCATATTAGATTGGTCTTTATACATTGTTAAAATATTCATTATTATATCATCTTTCAGCTTTAACCTGCTTTTTTTGACGAGGGTCATGTGGTTTTGTTTTCACAATCGACGAGGTACATCCAGGACAGGTGACCAGTCCACTCCACATTCCCTCCCCTTTCACTGACATTGATTCTTAAGGGAGGTCTTCAATTGAACCAGAACCATTTGTTGTAAAAAAAATGTTTTTAATTCACTGTAAACTTTTAGAGTTAAATTAACTCTACTCTGTTTGTATTTGACTCTCTATATTTATAGTTTAATTGATTATTTAATCATATATATATATATATTTTTTTTTTCAACCCTTGAAATTACTCCCCATGGTTTTAGTTCTTTTTTTTAATACTTCATTAACCTCAACTCTGACACAGAGCTTTTTTTAACTCTATTCACAGCACATTGGATCCCTCCCTGTGTTCGTTTTACTTTGTCGGGGAGAAAATTGATTTTAGACGTTGATTAGTGAAATTTAACTGATTCTGATGATGAAGCAAAAATAAAAAGTACATTAAATTCTTTTATTAGTGACCAGTCTGAGCATTGTGTTCATAAACTAAACAGATTTGCAAAAACTTCTAAAATAATGCATTTTAAACATGCAGTAATTTATGTTAAAACATACTAATGTTGTAATTTCAAAGATTAGAAAACAAATGAATGAATTTACTTATTTTTATCGGTTCCAAATGATCACATTGTATAAAGGTAGCACAATTTTAGATTAAATATCAACATGATCAAATCACAAACTAAACTGTAAGAAGATCTTGTTTAACTAAAGATCTCTTAACTAAATGTTATTATGCCATACTTTTTTTTCTTAGGGAATGCAGCTAAATACAGTGTCATTTGGTTAAATGTGTTGCAGTGTGGGACTGATCAAACCTTTTCAGTCTTTAGGTTGTCATTTTAGCAAACATTATTTTTTTTTCACTTTCAGCCAGCAGTTCACAAGGTAAATTTGTGCAATTTCAAGTAGGTAACCTAATGGTGAAGGGGTCAGTGCTGCTGGCGCCCAGTCAGAAGTCAGATGGTTTGACCCTGGCTGGGGGCTTTTCTGAGTGGAGCATGTGTGATCTTCCCATGTGTGTGTCTGTTTCCTTCATGCACACTGGCTTTCTCCCACAGTTCATAACAATACAAGCAGAATTCCCTGTTAAAATTCCCTGTTTTCATTTAATTTTACACAGTTGTTTTTTACTGTTTGCAACTTAAATAACTAGCACAATATCACTGAGATTTACAGTATATATGTGTGTGTTTTATTACTATATCACACATAATAAATTTTAATCTCTTAGCTGTAAAATGGCCTTGCTGAACGGAAGATGAAATAAAACTATTGGTATTCTTTACAATAAAATACTTTTAAATGCATTGTTTTACATACAAATTATTCTCATTATGTATGAAAAAATGTGTAATTTATATTTATCTAGGCTTCTTTCTCATTAGGTTCAGCAATGATAGTGTATCATTTAAAATTGAGCGCATTGTTACATTTAATGCATTTTAATATTTGTATTAATCTTTGTGGAAAAACCTCTTTACATATTTTAAAATTGTACACACCAACAAAATGTTTGGAATCTGCAGATTATGAGCAATTTGGTCAGTGGTCCTTTAGTGTATTACAAACCTTTAAAAGCAGCATTTATTTTATGATCGTTTGTGATACACGGTGATTTGCTTATTATGATTACTTTCTAAGTGGTTTGTTTAGTGTTAATATTTGTGAAAATGTTGTCTCTATGGTTTCCATTTGTCTCCAATGTATTTATTTAAATTGTTTTGTTTTTATTGACAACACTTTGGGTTAAACTTAAGGTTTGACTAATTGATTCAAACTTTCTTAGGCACAACGTTGTTTGCGGTCAGCTGTGTTTTAAAAGTGACTTTCACAGCTTTCATTGTGGTTGTTTTTGGGATGTTTTCTCCGGGCTGTGTGGATTACTCCCCATGGTTCACAAGGTTTATCTGTTAAAATAAAATTTTCAGAGGATTTGATACACAAGTACTGTTCCTTTTACAAAGAAAGTGAAAACTTTGTGTCACCCCTTGAGGCATCTTCTCAATCAAGAGCATCCATTAGCCTAAATGACTAATGGGACTCACTAAAATGATTAGAAAAGACTTTTGAGAGGACCATTATATTATGTAAATGAACAATCATAAAAAGTGCTGGATTTGCAAATATGCATGTGATTTCATCTTGCCTGTTTTAATTAACCACGTTGTCCTGCCTGAGAGATAAAATGATTTATAATCCATCATTAGCAGTTGATGTTCCCTCTCTCTTCCTATTAGTTGTTTGTTGAAGTTGTCTTGTTGTGTCCGACTCTTTGATCTGTTTGCTCTGCTGCCAAATAGTTCACTCTTAATGGAAAAACTAATTACCAGGCTACATCAAGAGTGTCACTGCAGCAAATGTAGAATTCGGCTTGATAATGTAAACTGTGTAGCAGTCATCCAGCCCTTCATGTCTCGCCTACATCAGAAAGAGCAGATGTAAACACACAAGCGCAATGAATGCATGTACTCATGTTATTAGCAAATCAGACATAATGAAATAGGTCAAAAGCTGCAGCGTTAGTTCATTCTGACAGATGCTTTCTAAAATACTTTGTAAAACATGAATTTGATGGATGCATAAATATCATTTTTACAGATCGTCAACCGTGTGCCAAAGTATTTGTATGCATAAATATGCCTACATAAAAATGCCTATATTTATGAGTATGTATATACTCATGCATGTCAATGGTTGATTTTACTCTCACAAAGTACTAGATTGCAACAGTTTTTGCAAATTTTTATATAGCTCCACGCTCCCTGTGGTGTCCAGGAGGGACAAAATGTGCTGCAGGAAAGCATTAAGATTTTTACATGAAGTAAATAATAATTTATTATTTCATTATTAGGTGATTCCACAGGTTTTCCACGATTTTATCTCAAAATTTTTCTTTTTCAAGAAATTATATCACAACACAAACATTTCTGCTTTTTCATTGCTGTTCGTACAACACTACAAGAGTTCACCACCATGGCCTGCCGTGTACAAGTACAAATATACAAGGCAAGCCGTCCAGAAAAGGTTCATATCCGTGCTACCACTCCAGTGAGGAGTTCTGGGTAGTAATGTAACTGAAACTTTGAACTGCAGATGAGGTACAGCTGGCTTAAATACTGCCTTGGCTTAGTGGATAGATATTAAACATTTGCCATACCCAGATTGCTTCTCCCGAATTTCATTCTACAAAATTCACTTGTATATAGAGAAATGTGCTGCAAATAGAGAAGTGCATTGCACACAGACATTCACATCTAATAAAAAAAACACCGCAAGAGTTATGAAGCAGACGGACCGACTAGGTAAGTAAACGATGTAACAGTTTATTTAGACAACTTTGAACACAAACAGGTGATCAGACAAGAACTATGAGGGGTAAACAGAGACACGGTAAGTACAAGAATGCAAGCACATGAGTGTTAGCCAGGAGAGAGACTACTCAGAGTGCGCTTCGTATCAACGAGCCCAGACACTGAGTGAAGTAAAGAGGGTGCTTTTATAGTGAGCCAGGGGATTGGATGCAGCTGTGCATGATTAAAACTCAGGTGATGGTGCTCGCTGTGATTGAGTGCTGGAAGAGCCTGGCCAATCCGTGACTGCAAGTAGCATATAGCACAATAGAAATGTTTTAATAGGACAGTACGACAAACTCATCCAGTGTTAAGTTTGTTTCTGTGGCAGCATTCGGCCATCTTTATCATTATGACCGAAAGTGGTTCAAGAGAAAACACATTTTATTGTACAAAAAAAGTTGTCTTGCCTGTTAACCTACACCTTTTTGAACTGAACAAATAGTGCTATTTTCCTATCCCAGCCAATCAGAATCCAGTATTCAGACAGATGCTGTATATATATGGCACATCAATGTTTTTTCCTCATTTTTTTTTTTACAGTAATAGTGAAAGCATTGCTTCACTGGTCTCAACACATGCCTCTATTCCGCATCCTCTCTTCTTGCTATTCTTCCCACTCCAGGATTGTTTCTACAACAGCCGTTTGTGAATCTCAATTGATGAAAAAGTAACAAAGCTGCTCTGTTGTGGCAGGATGAAAGGCCTGAGCTGTGAGAACACTGGACTCGTCTGCTCAATAAATATGATGCTTCCTCATACTGCAACTCTTTGTCAGTGGCACAGAGCAAACAGCTGCTAGATGAAATGCTACATTGCAGCACAGGACAACAGACATTTTCAGCTTGGCTGCTCAGACACTAGCCTTTGAGCTGTTCGGCCCAGGCTGTTTGTTTGACCCAAAGGACTGGAATTGACAGAGAAAAGCCTGCAGCACTCTTTCGTTTAGGACTAACATGAGAAATTTGTATTAGTTGCCAGTTTGAGGTATTGTGTTTTTATCTTGAACCAACTGTATTTGAACAACCAAAGTACTTGTTGACATAAATAAATGGATTTTTCCCACTCATTTTATCAAATAAGCACATACTGATGCAGGCATCTTACTTTAGGTCTATATTGAAAGTTATTTTTAGCAATGACTTAAAAGTTTCGGTTGATCAAATGAAGCATTCTTGTTCCTGCATTGTAATTAAACTAACACTTTTCTATTCATGGTTATGATTGAGTTGACTGACATATTATTAAATGGACTAATTAGCCACAAAAAAATGTAGGGTTTATTTGATTCATTGGGTTTAAGGTGTCTTGCGGCGGCATGTTGGGGCATTGGGTGGCACTGTAGTGAGAAGTTTGCCTGTTTGAGGCTTGCCAGTTACCCTGTGGGTTTCCTTTGAGTATTCAAGTTTCCCCTACAAGACCAAAAATATGTTGAAAGTTAATTGAATACTATATATATTTTGCGAGTAAATGTTTTTGTTGTTTTGTGATGGACTTACGACCTTGCAGAAACCAGTGACCCCGAAAAGAAAGAAGCGGGCAAAGAAAACAAATAGTTTCCTGCTTAAAAAAAAGCATCAGAATGACATAACAAAACTCAAACCTTTCAAATGAGCCAGTAGGTAATAGCTCCGCCTATTAGCAGCTTGAATATGGAAAATACGTTTTTTTTTTTCCAAATAAAATAGGGCACTTTAGAAATATTTGTTGTCAGTTTATTTGGATCAGCTAAAACAATGACTATGTATTCAAAATAAATGAACATGGTTCCAACATATTAATTTGATCTTTTTGGTTAAAGTCTCTGAAGAGAGCAGTGTTGTATATTAGTATTTACATTGCAATCCTCTGGCATTGATTTATGATATAGGGCACCCACAAATTGACTTGTATGCAAACGATGTAAATGGGGAAGCCTGTCTGGTGCAGACACTCATTTCCTTCTATAAATGTTTTAAATTAACTCAACCCTTGTGGCAGAACAACAGCAGCCCTTATTTCCCCCTACTCTCTTTTTTATTTGCAAGATCTTCCTCATTATCAGGCAATTTGTTTCATAAACTGAAACATTTCCCTTTGATAGAGTTGGGATGAGGGAGTTTGATTAAGCGGATTCATTTCTGAAAGTAAACCTATGAAATTAGCCAAGGAACGAGCCATGTTAACAACAAGATGTTTATAATCAGAGCGTTTTGACAGCGCAAATAGATCACAGTAAAGGTGGAAATAAAGGAAGCTGCTGAAGAAGCACAGTCCCACAAAATGTACTATAGCGCTCATTTATCAAGTTTGTGGAGCTTTTCCATCAGACCATAGACAATTACAACTGAAGGAATCATAAAGATGCATGTGATTGTGGATTTTGAGGATGGTTCTTTTCATCACAGTAATCATGACTGGAAAAATAATAGCATCAGAAACAAGAAATATAAAATAAAACCAGAAAGTTGTCATTACAGTTTTAGCAGTGTTTCACTCTCAACCTTTTTTCTTCAATAGATGTCTCGACCTGTAGTATCCAACTACTAAAGCAGAGTCGATCAATATCAAACATTTGAAGCTAGGAGTGGGCGTGGTCTGTCTGTTCTTGTACCAGTTGAAAATGGGCAGAAACGGGCAAAGCTGTGATTACTCTAATCAGTGTGTCCTTCACTTAAGTCTTAATTTAATTCTTACTATAACATAATAATTAATACCCTAACACCCCATAACTGTAATTATCCAGATGTCAAAATTACAAATAAAAGACCATTTCTATAAAACTCTTAATGTTTTTTTCTTTACTTTAAAGTTGGTCTTTGGGATCTGTTACCTTTGTAATCAGCCTCAAGTGGTCAGTCATAGAATTGCAGTTTCTTTTTCTTCCGTTATGGCCCACACAACCCTTCAAAATATTGGAACCATGGGGTCAGCAGGGGTTCTGGGAGCAATACAGTGGCTATCTTAGTAGACTTTAGTGGCTCTTTCTCCAATGGTCTAAGAGGGGATGCGTTTCTAGCATTCTAAAACCAATATAAGAAATTGTGTGGTATAAAAGTGAGTCCTAAATTGGTCGTGTATCTTAAATGTGCGTGATGAAATTCAATCACTAACTCTTTTAACCAGTCAGGATCCAAATATGTATTTGTTTTTTTGTTTTTTTTTTTTTAAATACAGTAAATAGCCTATATGGTGCATTTAATGTATTCGAAAATACAATTAAGTACATTGATGTCTATCCATGCGTAAAATCATAGGTGTAAGTAAAATTTGATGCAGAAATCTTACTGCCCATATCCTCAACTGGATGATTTTTAATCATGCTTCTTTGCCAACAGACCTTTCAGACATAAAAGTTATCTACCAGCTCAGAATATGTGGCTCCTGTTTCCTGATGGCATGGTATTAAAATCCTAGTAATTAAAGAGAGGAAATCTCCAGTTTGAAGTCATAGACTGTGTGCGAGAAGGAGCGAGAGAGAGAGAGAGAGACAGAGAGAGAGAGAGAGAGAGATAGAGAGAGAGACAGAGAGAGAGAGAGAGAGAGAGAGAGAGAGAGAGAGAGAGGGAGAGAGAGAGATGGTGCCAATGGGACCGACTCACTGTTAGAGGGACGACCCCTACTGGAGGATCAGCCACATTCCTTCTGGAGTGGTAACGTAACATTCAAAGGTTTTACTATTCTTGAAGTAAACTTGTAGTTACCTAGCTTTACATTTTCGTTTTATTCATTAAAGACGAGTTTTATTGGACATTTAAAATGGACAAACTTCATAGATTAAATGAGCATGGCACATAATTACACAATTATTACTTTATTAATATTAAAACCTCATTATTATTATTCATAACTTTACTGTAAAAATCAACCATAAATGTAATTTTATTTTTGTGAGCTGTGGTCGCAGCACTTTACCATCAAATATATGGTAACACTGTTATTGGTTTCCAGAATTGTACTGTAGTATTTTTACAGAATACCTGTACAATTTAAGGATATTAATCGCGATATCTACAGTTTGTGACCATCTTTTATACAGTTCAGAACTATCTAATTTTAAAGTTTATTTTGGAATAATTAGGGTTAAATTCATTTTTCCACAGCTCAGAACTGTATATTTTAAAGATTTGTATTATTAGCAGTAATGGAAAAAAAGTCAAAAATAAAACTTTGCTGTAGCTGTAGTTGCCAAACATCACCATCAAATATACAGTAATTATTCGTTTTACAGGATTGTACTGTACATTTTATAGACTTTTTTTTCTACGTGTTATAACGTTTATAACTTGTTTTTAAATTTATAGTTTTCTAAATGCATGTGATCCCATGGTTTTCTTAAACAAATATTTCCAAAACATATTTTAGGACAATTAAAATATTTTAATATATTTTATTAAAATCAACAATAAACAACAATTTACAACAATAAACTGTATTTTTATTAAATTTTAACTATGAAATTTAAGGTCTTACTCTATAAAACCTATTACATTTTGTTCACTTTAAATTATATGGTTTTCACGTTTTGCATTTTCTGTAGCATTTATAGAGTATTTTGCTGTTATGTTTTTGGATATTTTTACTTGTTTGTTGTTTGGTGAATACAACTCATGGCTTGGGGAATCACTTGTATATTTTTAAATTCTTACATAATCTAGTCAAAGTTTGTAATAATATATGCTAATGATTTGTCATTATTTCCCACATTAGTTTTATCTGTATCTTAAGCTCTAGAGTGCATTCTGTCATCACACTCAAGTGTAGAGATGAGTCCTTTAAAACATTGACAGAGCTTCTCTTTGTTAAGACCAGGGCTCTGGTTTCACGAGAAGACTGCAAAACCAAATCCCATTTGAAACCTTCATGATGGATGAAAATTCAACATTACTTTTATTTTAGTCCACTTGATCTCCTCAATGAAGAATTCGGTGCAAAATGTGTGTTTAGAGGAAGGCATCATTTTCAAAGCATTTCACCTTTATCCTCGTACAATGGTAAATGAATCCAGAGGATCCGTATGAACGAAACCTTTGTCCTCAGGGAGGGAATTTGTCTTGCTGTACTTAAGATGCAGCGCTTGTAAATTATAAGCTCCTAATTTTTCGTAATTAAATACCACTTGAATATTTAACACCATTGTTTGGGTATCCAGGAAAATGTCGTACAGACTATCAAGTGACTTTTGTCTCCTAAATTGGGCTAAAAAGCAAAGTGCAAACCAACCCCTTGCTCCCCTCCATAATTTATTTGCATAATTAGCTCTTAATTTTAATTCACTATGCAAATATGTGCCTCTTTTAAATTGCATTTAAATGTGAACTGGGCTCACTGTCAAAGCTAATGTGAATTTATTGTTAAATCGTGATGAGAAATGATCAAGAAAGAAAGCCAGTGTGTAATTGGAACCAGAGAGTAGAGCGTGCTCGAGTTAATGCTTAGGAAATACTTGAAACTGTAATATTTTTATACTCTTTAATAGACAGCGATACATTCACTTGTTCTTGTCCGGTGGTGATGCTCAAAACATCTGTATCTACATCTGTTTGGATGCTCTCTGTCCGTTTTTGGACTGTTTACCTTGGAGAAGGGAGACTCTTATTATGGCCTTCTTTTATTCAAAGATATCAAATAGTCAAGAAGCAGGGCTAACTTTGGTTGCTAATCTCCAAGTCCTGCCCAATGGTGGCCTTTGTAGAGAAGGGAACACAAACCCTCGGTAGGGACAAAGTGATGGGAAATTGACCTGCTTGATCTCTTTTGGGGGAGCTGCTCAGCTTCTTTCATCTCCTCTTGAGGTCCATGATCTTGAAGTAGCGCTCAAATCAAACAATTCTGCCTCCAATACCAAGACACTCTTTACTTGGTAATAGAAGTAACATTTTTGTCTTTAAATAGGTACATTTACTTAAAAAAAGCATTTCTAATGGTTACATCACTAATAAATTATACAATAAATAACAGCCGTGAGAGAGCAGGAGCAGAATAGAAATATGAGACTGACAGGCCTTTGGGTCGAGGAAGTAGCCAAAAGGGACAAATTAGCTTTAAACAATAGGGGATCTCTTCCACTGGGGGATAATTAAATGTTTTCTTCATCAAAGCCAAGACAGTTTGCAAGCTGCTCATTTTGTAATCCTATCATGTTTGCCCCAGAGATATGCATTTTCAATGTTCTTCCCCCTCTTTCTTTAGTTTAGTCACTATCTCCATTGATGGCAATTCCATTTAATAACCCTGTTGGGGGCGTTAATTACGATGAGGGCTCAGGCCAGGCTGCTTGAGGCCCTGCACTGTGTCTGCGGGGCTCCTGTGGCCCCTGTGCTGCAGTGCCACAAACAAAGAGCTTCCTTGGTTTCAGGTGAACGAAAAGCAACAGAAACCTGATGTTTAACTGTTAAATATATATATTAGTTGTTTTTTGGGGTTTTCAAGGGTTTTTTTTTACTTTAAGATGTAAATGCTAATCAATACCTCAAATACACTCATAAATAATTGTTTTAGGCAAGTGAGCTTAATGAAAAGTTTTAAATAACAGTGTTTGTTGATTTTTTTTTTAATTTTGTGACAAGTTTTTGGGTAAGAACAACTGGTTCACAACGCAGCTTTCATCACAATCATTCTTGCCAAATCATAAACACTGTAAAGCACTTTGTGTTACTGGTGTGTATGGATTGTTCTGTAAAAATGAGATAATTCTAAAGTAAAATCCTAAGAGTTGAATTAACTCTACTCAGAGTGCATTTTCAACCGAATCTGAAGAGATATTATAAATGAGTGTATTTTTTTTAAATCTGGGAATGAAATTTCATCTTTTAGCAGTGTACTAAACTTTACAGTTTTAGCAGTTTTTGTATTATATTTCTATAGGCTTGCTGATCATAAATGCTCTTTTTCACTAATGATCAAAATATGTAAACTATTAAAAAATATTTTACAACATTTTTTAACCCTGTTCACAGTGTATTTGGTCCCTCTCTGAATAGTGAATTTTTATGTAGCATTTTCCTCTGCAGATTTGGAAAAAAAAAACAAAGAAAATAGACAATTAAATAACTCTAGCAATCTCTAAGTTGGTTTAACTCTATAGAGTGGGACCAAATACACTCTGAATAGAGTTAATCTAGTTTACATAAAATAATTTAAGAGATTGTGCTATTTTGCATTTTGTTAAATATATTAATACAATTATTACATGGTGTGTTCCTATTATTACTATCATAACCACTATTTTTTTTAATGATAAAACAATTGGAAAATCTTCTTTAATTTAAAAAATATTACATATTGTTAGTTCATTGACACTTCCATATTACTGAAGAAGTTACTGTGTATTTTTTACTTTTATAATAATTACTATTGTATTATTGGATGACTTTTGAAAATGTAATTGTATGATTATTTGTATGATTTTTACAAATCATTTTTCTCTGTGAACAATTTTTTCAATCATAATCGATAGAACACCATTGTTTTCTCATTGAATGATGCAAAAATGTATTATATTTTAGTTTTAATTGTTTTCACAGAACATGCCTTTATTTGAATTCATACAAATCTTAGTTTTTTAACCATGTTTTTTTTTTTGTGGGGGGGGGGAGGTTGGGGTAGAACAAACAACTTTTAAAAAGTAAAAGTAAAAAAAAAAAAAAAAACTAGGCTGGTTTCAGAGCTAAACTTTGAGGGAAGAACTGGAACAGTCCCGTCCCATCTGCAGCATGTGACCGGACCATTCTATAGCTACTCTTTCTCTCTGGCCACTGAGCTGTGGATTACATGGTTTGTTGTAGGCCGAGGATCAGAAGGAGGAAGCTGAATAATGTTAGCCGTCTCTTTGAGGGAGGCCCACGCTCGGCCGGCTTCAGAACAGCTTTAACAGGAGATCTCAGAGGAAACGATGGCTTTTGTCCAGTGCTTCCCAAAAAAGGTTAAGTCCAAAAGAACTGGGGGTTGCTTTTTAAACAGTCGCCAAAATGCAGCTTAAACCCAGACCCATCTAACCTCGTGACACCATCAAACAGCACGCTGGGACGTTCCACTCTTGAATCCGTCCCAGTGCAACATGCCGCCTTGTCCCTGTGGGCATGGCTGAACATTAATACCATCCTTCAAGCGGAAATTTTTAATGCAACTCAAGGAACAGAATGCATATGGTTAAAATAGATGAATACATTGTATTAGGCTCCTGGCACACATTCCCGGCTTTTGTGGGCGATTGTTCCATCTTTCGGTAGAGGGTCATACCAGAGATTGCTTTGCTGGCGCAGATTGAGGCGAGAGGATCCTAGAAAGTGGAGGAAAGGATTAGTGCAGATTATCAGGCACAACGAAGACACACAAGTGAGGAAAGTGTTTCACCTTCTAGGGCTCAAGCTAATGTGCATAATCAAACTCTTTCCAGCGCAGCCTGTAAGGTCCGGGACTCAGCCACATATGCAGACCAATATGCTCACACTCTCTCAAATTATCTTTTTTCTCCCCTGCCACCATAAAGACAATATGTTTTGTCAAGTAAAGCAGTATTGAAAGGATTGCCGCCTTGCCTGGGGCTCTGGCACACACTCCTGGGACAGCGATGAGCTCCAGGGCCTGTTTCCTCAACACAGTACCTCCTCTTTTCCCAGAAGGACTGTCAGTACTCGCATCATTTAAATAGGCATTTCTCCAACGACGACTTAAGCCTGTCTCAGATGTAGACGAGTTGGCTGTTTGCTTTCTGACAAATAGGAATTATGGATTTGACCCTAGAATTGACTCAAAGGTCAAAGAGACTTGGTGAGGTGTTTTTGTTGGGGTGATTACTGAAATGAAGTCTTTAGATTCCTTTTCAAAATGGCCTCATCAATGTCATTTCTATTGTTGTCTGTCGCACACTTTGACTAAACACATTGTGGTTTCCCTTGTCACTCCAGACTTGTGCTTTTTCCTATTCTAATGTGTTTATAAGGTCAAAAGGTTTTAGCAAGATTTTGTTCTCGCTAAGGATAATTATTATTAGATTAACAGTGTTTGTATTAATGGCTGCAGGAGCAGCGGTGGGCCCAAATAGTTTAATTTAACAGTTTAGGAATCATAGCCAAGCTGCAGGTTCATAAACATGGATGAAAAATAAATCGTTAAAATCACAAGACTATGAAAATGAAAAGAGATTTCATGCTAGAGTCGTGATGTGAGGTGTGAAAATGTTATTTAGTGCTCTAGCTCTAGTTATTGAGGACATTTTTTTTTATCTTTTCAAATTCTTTGACAACATAATGAATCTTTTAGTGTCAACAAACATTGTGCATTTAACAAGTCCACAGTACTCTTTAAAAAAGGTTCTTCAATGGCTCTTCGCAGGTTTGGAGGTGCTATATTTTGCTTTTTTGCTATAAAGGATCCATTACACCATTATTATTGGTTCCTCACTGGTTCTTTGTGGTTTTTGAGGTACTGTTATAGCATTTTGTTTGCGAATCTCTTATAAATAGCACCATTGAAGATAAGTGTTAAATGGAACCCAAAAAATTACCCTAGGCCAAGATTTGGTTCTATATAGATTTGGTTCTATTTTTGTGTGTATATGTTTTTTATTTTTATTTTATTTTGAGCAGTAGAAGAGTCAAGTCTTTAAAAGGTCATGATACCCTGGATGTAAATATTATGTGACTTTCTGTTTGAAAAGATAATTTTTTTTTGTTCCAGTCCATTTCAATCAAACATCAGTAATTATACATGAGTCTGAGCTTTCTTATCCAATGGGAAGACACGGCGTATTGATTATAAATTACATCGAAACTCTGGATTAGTAGCAAGCATTTTTTTCTTGGGAGAGAGCTATGATCAGTTTGCGTTTGTTAGGTTTTGTAGTTCAAATCCTGGATGACTTCTATCCTACTACAGTACAGGTAAATGTGCGGTTTTTTTTTTCAACCATAAAATGTCAATTTAAAATGTATGAATGGTTCAAAAACCTAATGGAGACGACTTGCATCGCTGTTTAATTCAAGTGATTCAACAGCAGTCTGCAAACAGTTTTTGCTGCTGCTTAATTACTATCCACCTTTATTGCTTGCATTATTGGGGGCTGCGAAATGAAATTAGATCATAATGTTTGCTTGCATCTCTCTTTCTACCTAGCCACACCCCCACCCTCCCTGTTTAGCAGGACACGCCCACTTTGTTTGCAAATTTTTTTTGTGCATTTTGTGCAGACGATACCCAAAACAAGCAGGACTAATGACCTTTTAAAACCATCTGATGTTTTTAAGCTGACTTGATCTATGTACAGGATACACATTATAAACATATTACAAGCTGTGTTTCCATCCACCTTTTTATGCACATTTTGAGGGATGGAAATGCCAAGATGCGCATAAATTTTGGTAATGCACATAAAAAAATATCCGCACAACTGAGTAGGATAAACCTTTAAGAAAAAATAGGTATAAACTTCAATGGAAACACATTTACAGAATAAACCCCATTGCAATGGCAATGTGTTTTTCTGTCGGAACTGGGGCAGATACTCCTGTACTGGACTAAGGATTTCATTGCACAACATCTGAAAGGTTGTTTTGGTCATTGCGAGATTCCATAGCCAAAGTCGTTGAAGTGGTTCGGAATCATCACCTCCCAGAACTGTCTGCGTTGCCAAAGAGTCGTCTCCCGGCTCCAAAAGCAAGATAACATGATTGGGCATATTGCATTACATCTTCAAGTAAGATATTATATACAAAAAGAGTCCTTCACCAACCACAGCAACTTTAAATTTTCTTTTGATATTTGCCGCCAGTTTATCAGGAAGTGGCGATTTTGTTCTTTTGGACTCATTGGATGGAAACTGTGCTTTATTTGCAAATATTTTATAAGCTCATCCAGTTTTTTGCAAAATTTTGCTCGCCTCTTTCGATAGAAACATGGTTACTGAGTCGAGATTAATTACCTGTTAGGCTTATCACTTTTCACATTCGACACAAACAAACCTAATTAGAGTGAAATACAATGTACCTGAATACACTCCGAATTCTTCTGGCTCTACACATTAAGTTTAAATATGTCTTGTCATAAAATGTGTGCATGAAAATAGTTTATTGTTACTCATTTGTGGATTAATGACCCTTTATTTGCTATTGTCATTGCTCATTTAACTACATAATAAGTGTGATAAGTTCAAATGACCAACCTTGGAAGAACAGTTAGGAATATTATCTTCATTTAATGCACTTAATATAAACATGGAGCCCTCTCTTCAATGAGAAATGGCTGCTTATACAACCCATAGTTTATATAACATCAAAATCAAAATGTAATATAGAATATTTCTCTTTGATCACATATATTCTTACATTGGGATTTAAAACACTCATGTCTTGAAATTCAGCATTTCCTCTGGGGTCTCCTCCCATCTCCATCTTGCGCAAAATATCCTGACAGTGACAAACGACAGAGCCTGTTTCACATTCTAATGGGCTTAATTGAAAATACCTATGTAATCTCAGTTCAGACTGAAGGCTGAGTGGTATTTTCACGAACCAATGAAAAAAATAAAACAGACGTGCATTAGAAAACCCCAGAGACCATTTAATAGAAACACTTTGCCTGCCGGGGGGCTCTTATGAATGCATTTTTAGTTATGTAGTGATATCTGGGAGTGCATAAGCAGACAAAACTTGTAAAGAGTGAACATATATTGGCTGTCAGGCCTGATGGATTTACAAGCTGTCTGCGATAGTGAGCTAAACTAAATACAATCACCTCGTACTTTTATGAAAACAGGCAGCGCCAGGGCTCTCCCTCCTTCAAATCTGATGCTGCCCAAAGCTCAGGAGCTTGGATCAATAAGACATTCATCCCTCAGTAAGCAGTGAGAAAATACATGATGGTTAAAGAGTGCAGTTCATGAATCTGGAGACACTCGTGAGTGCTTCTCACAGTCGATGTGTGTGCGTGTATGCGTGTGTGTGTGTGTGTTTTCCACTAGTTTAGTTTAGCCAAATGCAATCAATGCCCCAATGCGCTTCAGCTCATTGATGATAGCTCGTCATTACAGATTACTTTCGGTGAGTAATGAGAGCCCACTAGAGAAGATAATGTGATTCAATAACATGCTAACTGCACGCATGGAAAAGATATTCAGTACAGTACCTGAGCAATTGCTTCTGGCTAATAAAAATGCTCATCATGAGGCTGCTCTCAGCTTTCTAACAATATGGCATATTATATATCTATGAAGTAAACGGTCAGAGTGGATAGCTTTATACATATACTGCAACACCTGCAACCAGTATGAATATTTTAATCTAATCCTGGTCTTAATTTACAGTGTAGCAACAGAAAAAAAATACTAAGCTGAGATGCTTGTTAATTAGGTGTGTTTATAAATATTTTAATGCCTTCTGATTCAAAGGTGACACCAACGAGATAGAATTTACCACTGGCTGCATCAGAATATCAATAATGCAGAGATGTTATGTTTTGTTCAATTTTCAGAGCAGTAAACACTACAAAGGTGGATTGGAATGTTTTGTTCTCTAAAATATTAAATATATAGATTTTTAGCAGAAGACTAATACAAATATTAGCTATGATATGACTTAACCGTTAGAAGTCCAGGGACCTTTTTGACCATTTTTTACTACTTTACATTCTGCTCTTTTATATCACATTTTAAAACATTTTTTTTGGCAATGCTTCATATAATTTTTTAGAACAACACCAGCCGCTTTTTTACAAATATATATTTTTTTCATTACATTACACAATAATTCAACAACAAACCTGAAATACTGAAATAAATAAAGTTACATTTTAAATGTAGTCTTTTTTTACTGCAGAAATCGAAAAAAATGGGAATGATCAGTTTTTTTGTTGTCTAACGCAAATCAAAAAATAATTTTTTTGTGCAGTTCTGCCCTTTTGTAATGTTTACAATATTCTTGTAATATTTATTTGAATCCAAAAATATCAAAACACATAACATTTTTAAAGCCTACAAGTTATATTTGAAATTAAACAATACCTTTGTCGCATCATTCCTACTTAATTCAAAACAGCCGGTGTGATTGGCACATGCAGGGGTGCATACAGAGGGGTTACTACTGATATCTGCCTAAAATACATATTGCTTTCAATCTTGTTTTTTACATGAATCAGTCTTGGTAAATAGGTTTGATTTTATTTTTTGTGTATTTCTGAAAATTATCTTTGTTATGTTGTACTTTGCCAGCTTCAGGAGTCTTTCGTGTCCTTGAAAATAGTTTAGAACTAGGTTCGATTTTAATATTGTCACTGTATTCTGTTAAAATTGACACAGACAATATGATGGCCATTGTTGCACTGGTTAGTGATGAAGAGAGCCCATTATCACAATTATTAGCATTTTTGGCATCCTTGGGAAAAGGCCATTAGCTTTGTGTGTCTAGAACCAATGGCACTAACAGACATGGCAGGGAGCCCTTGCTTTCTACTCTAATTCACATCAGAGTCCAATCAGCCCAGAACCACAAGTGGCTTTACTGCTGTGTGCACTCCAGCCCAAAGGCAAGTCTCTGCCATTAATCATTATTATTGTTATTTTGGGATTAAATGACTAAATGCTGACATTATACAATGGCGAGGGCCAATTCTGATGCCATGGCTTCATTGTTTGATATGAGCCTCATTAGGTATCTCTTGCATATGTGTGATTCCTTCATTTTTGCAAAGTTTAAAGATATCTTACCTAATCTAGAACACCAAATATAGTAGGAAACACATCTGATCTGTGAGATATTGTCCATTTATGAACTTCACCTACACATTTTAAACATTTCTATGCCTTTATCCTTTACTTGTATAGAACAGAAGGGCTGGGAAAGGTTGTACGTCGGTAAACGCAGTTGTGCTTTACATGTTTAGCTCACTACCCACTGTGACACCCGAGCACAAAAAGGGAACGGTGTTCACAAAAAGTGCTTGGAACAGTGTATAAGGTTTTGGAGAGGTTCATTTGGTTTTTAATAGAATTATGATTTTTTTTTATATAGGGTTATGAATTTTTATTTTATCTCAAAATCTTTAGAATATTAAGCATAAAAAACTGTTAGTTCAAAAATCTGATTTTTATAGTAAAAAAAAGGACAAAATAAGACTCAAAATGGTCCCAGACTGCTAGGGGTTAAAGTAGAGACAAAATGGTTTCCTTAAAATATTTAGAACTATATCTTTTTTATTTCAGAAGGTGAAACTCTTAAATTAATTTGGTTTTGTACACGTCTAAATCAAATTATATGATTTAATTTGATTAGCAGGTGGAAGAACACCTGGAAAGTTGGAGGTCAGCTCTAGAAAGAAGAGGAATGAAAGTCAGAAGCAGTAAGACAGAATACATGTGTTTGAATGAGAGAGAGGGAAGTAGAACAGTGAGGTTACAGGGGGCTGATGTCAAGAAGGTGCAGGAGTTTAGATATTTAGGGTCCACAGTCCAGTGCGACGGGGAGTATGGAAAAGAGGTGAAAAGACGAGTGCAGGCAGGTTTGAGTGGATGGAGAAAAGTGTCAGGGGTGTTGTGTGACAGAAGAGCGTCAGCAGGAATCAAAGGAAAAGTGTAGAGAACAGAACACGTGAGACCAGCCATGATGTATGGGTTGGAGACTGTGGCAGTGAGAAAGAGACAAGAGGCAGAGATGAGGATGTTGAGGTTCAGTTTAGGAGTGACAAGGATGAACAAGATTAGAAACAAGAACATCAGAGGAACAGCTCAGGTTGGTTGTTTTGGAGACAAAGTCAGAGAGGCTAGATTGAGATGGTTTGGACATGTGCAGAGGAGGGATAGTGGTTATATTGGAAGAAGGATGCTGGAGATGGAGATGCCAGGCAAGAGGTCAAGAGGAAGACCAAAGAGGAGAGATATGGATGTGCTGAAAGAGGACATGAAGGTAGTTGGTGCAAGAGTAGAGGATACTGAGGACAGAGTTAGGTGGAAAAGGATGATTCGCTGTGGCGACCCCTAAACTGGGAACAGCCAAACGGAAAAGAAGAAGAAGAATTTGATTAATAATAATTTTAAAAATACCATGAATAGACTGCCACCTGTTGATTCGGTGGTCATTACAGCATTCAGATATTTTTGAGTGTCCATGGGTTTTTTTTTTTTTATTTGACCAGTGTGGATGTGGGGTTTTTGTATACGATTTGAGAAAAAAAAACTGTTTTTAGCTTTTTATTTGGGCTCAAGTTTTGACACCTCAGCTTCAATCCAATCTCTAGCCTTTTTGTCAGTTTTCATTTTTATCAAACCGTTGGCTAAACAACTGGACATTACACGTATGTGTTTGGTATATTAAACAAATGAATAGATATTCTGAAGTGTTTTTATAATAATCATTGATTCTAAATATCCCCTCTGGTGGATTTAGACTCTTGTTGTTTTATTTCCAATTTATTTTTATGCAATTTTGGCCTAAAATGACACTTGTGCATGCAGAAAATGATTAATCTAGGGAAATTCATCATCTGCTTTGATAGGTCCTGATTAACATGCATTTATGCAATTAATCAAACTGTTCTTGCCAAAGCAGTGATCAAACCGGTGCCATCGCCAAAGATTGTACACCTGCTGCTGAATCAACCTAGACATTATTCTGAGGACACTGGAGCATTTCTTCAAGCATTCTTGTTTCACTCTTCCAAAACCACTCAAGCTACAAGATTAAATTTATATCCTCTCATTAATTTTTCATCCATGATTCCAAAGTAAACAAATTGTCCAAGCTCAACCTATCAAGCAAACACTAGCACAAGCATAGACGATGGGCGCTCATGATGAGGTCCAAAAGAGACTATAGAGGATTTATATGTTAACCACCAGAAGTTTCAAGATGATGGTCACTGTTTGCAATAATTGCTGAGGATGCATCGCTTGTAAAAGTCGATTGTGATATTTATTGATTCAGTCTTTTCATCAGTGTATCTTGGTGAGGAAGCTGTAAAGTTCTAGAAGTTGCTATAAACACATCTGATGAAAACAAATTAGAGCGAAAAATACAAATGGTGAAAACATTATGGGCCATGGCGGAAATGGATAGGAGAACATTTTGATGTTGCAAATGAATGTAAATGATATAAATGACACCAGCTTCACATAAAAAAAGTAGAATCACTGTTTCTTCACATACATCATTTAAATGTGTTTCCTTCCCAGTAAAGATATCGTGAGGAAAAGACATTCATGGAAATCAGTTTGCAACTAACCTGTTGGTATTCAAGCAACCAAAACTCTTACAAATAAAGTAATCTTTTGACATCCTAGGATGAGAGTCAAGCCGATTTGTTGGCGGGCGTCTGTACAATTCTTGTTAATGAATTTTTAATACCCTTAATGACAGTAGAGGAACGATGTAATTAAATGAGCAAGTTAAGAAAAACGCTGACTTCAACTCTTTATGAGGGCCATTTTAATGTTAGTTTAATTGGAACTAACACATTATCTTAATGAACAGATTGCCTTCAAGGAGGTTCTTTCCCTTAGCAGGCCAAACTTGCTTGTGTGCACATTTGAAGTGTTTTTTTTTTTTTTGTCATGAAAGAAGTGTTCACCCCAAAAAGTGATTTATTCCAATAAATCAAGATTCCAAGAATCACTATTTTCTCCTTTGAAATGAAAGAGAGTTTTGGATATCTTATTTTCCTATAAAAAATAACTTGCAAAACCACAGGAATGTCCCAAATGACCACAAAACACAAAATGAGATCACTCAAAGAGACAATCTTTGCATAGCAGCGGTACAAATTCAACTTGCAAAGCTTTGAGTTTAGGCTGTTCACAACCATACATAAATGCAAGAGAGACACTAACAATTTTTCTGTGTAGCATGGAAACCAGCTCGAAATGACAAGGTAGAATTGATGCCATGTTCGGACACCATTGCCTTTAGATATTCTTTTAGTGGTTGTTTTCGCAAAGTTTCATTTTTGTGCTTTAAAATCAAAGTCAAATGTGGTTTCTTTAGGTACAAGGAAATATTGTTTTCAAATCAATATTTGATGTCACTAATTGTACCTTCCAACCAGGGTCAATTCTTATTGGTACACTTACACAAATTCACGGAAACAGTTGCTCATCAATGTCACAACCCAGTTAAAACCCAGTTATGAACGGAAATAGAAACAGTTGTGTAGGAGGCTTAATATTTGGTGAAAAAAAGCCTCTGCTGGTGAGGTTGAGACACACAGCTTCTTGTAATTGCAAGATTTATTTTAGAAACAAGACAGAAAGTTGTTATAGTGCTATCTACCAGAAAAGATTTTACCACAAGTGGCCTACATTGAAAAGTTGCTGCCAAAAAAACATAACTCTAAAATGCTTGGAAGGCAGTTTTTTCGTCAATGGGCTTGAAAGCGTTACAATGCCAATGGCCCAGTGCCTGCAGGCAATAGTGATGCATGGTGAAGGTTCCTTGAATGTTTAGGGCTGAATTTTTGCAAATGCTCTTTGGTAAAGGATTAAAGGTGTTCTCAATGCTGATAAATTACACGGTTGCTGGGGGTGGTTTGGCTGCTGGTTTGAAGTGTGATCACACCAAATGTTGATTTGATTTAGATTTGGTGACAATAAATGATTTAAACACTTTTGCACATTTGTTAAAACTTTTTAATCTATTAAAAAGTGACAATTGACATGCTAGGTCTTAACCCTTTCCATTTGTGTAACCCAAGGCTGTTTTGTATTAAACATGAATGTTTAGTTTAGATTTAAAATATAATGTGTAGGTTTCAAAAAGGTTATTTGCGTTTATATTTTTGAATTTAAATGAACATTACAGTTAGGAGACATAATTATCAATGTAATTGAAAATAAAATATCACAACATGCTTTCAGTTTCATTTTACAGACCCCAAATCGGTGCCATCAGTGACATCTAGTGGTGAAAATAAGGGATTACTCTTGGAAGTACAATACCTGTCATATGGCTTGTATTATTTTTTTTTTCAATGTATAGCAGTGTAAAAGGTTTTGGAAAGGTTCACTTGGTTATTGTATACGATATTCACATTGTGTTGACCTTGTCTTTGCTTTTTTGGGGGGTTTTCTTCATGTGTAATTTTTTGTTATAAAAACAAAAACAGTTTGTTCTCAATTTTTGAAAAATGATAGTGTAATATAATGGAAATATTGTCACACAAATAATGATATCAAGCATGCCACAAAAAAGGTTTTAAAAGATAATTTCAGTTAATTAAAGGAAATTGTAAAGTAGTAAAAATGCCCAAAGCCGCCCAGACATCTATAGGCTTCATTGTCTTGCTAGAAAAAAAAAAACTCTTTGTTTTAAGAGTTTTATTGATAAAAGGACAGGGAAACACGTCAAGAGCATTGTTTATAAATTAGTGAGACCCATTATAACATTTCAATCTAGGCTAAAACATTTAATATTTTATTTCCTCAAAGCAACTTGCACTCAGACATGTAACAAGTCCAAGCGAAATGAATTTCTCATCCCAATCGTAATTCAACATCAACAGGCGATGTCCTGCTGGCATGAACTAAATGCAATGAATGAAAAGCATCTTGAGCTGCAGCAAATGGACTGTCCTGCTCACCTGCCATGGTTGACATTAGCAAGAATGTCTTGTCTTTGTCAGGGATGTCAGTGCTCCTGGGTCTGCGGTGGGCTATTGGTGGTGGGGCGGTAGGCTGTTTTTATGCGATGAAGCTTTGGGCAGTTGAGTTTAATTTGGGATTTACAAGTGACATTGTGCCCCCACACCCGTCCTCTCACTCTCTGGGGTTTATGGAGTGAAACAGAGGGTCTTCTCCTCATGAATAGACAGCATGCATCCGGCCATGCACAAAGTATTATGGCTCTTCTGCATTATGTATCCAAATACACCTCAACCCCCTGCTTGGTCTACTTGCAAACTGCGAAGGTCAAGGTTTACCTGCAGCACCTTAAAGACAAATGATGATGTTTAATTTCAGGATGTGTTTCGGTTAAATCATTCAGCTTAAGTTTCCCTGCAGGGAGGTTTTTTCGTTAAGAATTTTGGTGTTGAATTTAGATTTTCGGGATGAAATGAAGGATGAACCACAAGCGCCCAGAATAGACTGCAAGGCTTATCTTCCCGAAGCTGTTCCCCTTAAGCCCTAGCATTAATACACTGATAGGCTAAGGGATAGCCAAGCATAAAATGAATGTAAAAGGATGAAGAAACAACAAGAAAGGCAAAAAAAGAAAGAGCAGTGAGTGTTTGGCTGCAAGTTTAACAGACCAGTAATACAGAAGGCTCGTGTGTGTCCCCGTTTGTATGATTTATATTTCGGCTTTAAGCAGGAGCTCTCTAAATGAACATTGGACAGACCATGTAAACTCTGTCGCATGTCAGCAAAAAGAGTGTTCTCTTGAATACCCCTCTGCTATTTATCATGTCATTATAAGCATGAACTGACTTATCACTTAGGTTGTAAACACATTATTCTTGTCGCTGAAAGTGCTGTCATTTAAATCACCAGCTGATGAGGAGTAATAATGATTCATAATATCTTATACTTTTGTATGTGACATATTCACATATAATAGGTGAGTTGTATATGTGACTCATTAATATGTGCCTGAATAATATTCAAAAAGTTCTATATAATCGATAAACTCAACAATTTACTGAGGGTGACAGATTAAGCAAGCACCCATCATTGAATTCAAATACTTTGGAGTATAGAAGCAGGTAAAACGTTGAGCCACAGATAGTCATGCAACTCATTGTCATCTCTGTATTAAATCAAATAAACAAATATAATTCCACTTAACTAAAGTGCTAAAACGTTACAAAAGCTGTCAAGGATCCATTGGCTCCAATGGTTTCTGAAACGTTCATTAATTAACAACCAACCACAAACCTGAATCTACTCACCACACCAGCTTTGACAGACCTATCAATGACCTATCAGTTCCATTCCTTAGCACTTCCCCATTACCTTAAAATTGAGCGCAAATAGGAAGACCTGAAAATATATGCCTATGAATCTGGACACCCCTATGAAAAAAATTCCATTATGTTACTTCAATTAGATCACATGCAGAAATGTAAAAGTGGAAGCTCCTTTCTACGTTTTGAACCAAAAGTTCAGTTAGAAGGAACTTTGAACTGCAATATCGCATCACATGACTTCATCGCCATATTGGAGAGGTCAAATGTGTGAGTTTTTTTGATAACTCAAAATGAAGAGATGTTAATTTGTTTGCTTTAAAGTGGAGCACCCTGTTATGATTTAAAATTTTGGTGAATTATTAAACAACATTGTTTTATGGATGTGCTCATATAATGCACTCATCCGCATGTGGTGAAATTCTGCATTGTTCTGGAGTAGTGTGGCCGTCATCAAATGTACTACTCCATGTGGTTTTTAAAATTACAAACAATATTCGTGCACATTATTCCTGTAAAACTAAATGTGTTTTAAATTTAAAAATTTTGAAATTAACACAGCTGCAATGAGAGGGTTAGTTAAATTAATTTATTTTATTTGATCGTTTATTGTTTTTATTTGACCCATTCTCAAAATTTGTGACTTTACACTTGTTGGAGCTCACAGAGTTCAGTCCTTTAGTTTAGTTATCCACCAGGTGGGGAAATCCATCTCAGGGTAGATGTCATTTCATTCCTCTTTGTAGATCTTCTACAAGTCATTAAGGCTTTAAACCTCCAGCTCATGTTTTCTATGGGATTTAGATTTGCAAACTATCTCTACCACCTTAATGTGACCTTAATGTGTTTTTCCTGAGCCACTCATTGGCCATTTAATCATATCAAGCCTTTCTTACATAGGGAGGAACTTACACTAAATTTGACAATTCATGGACAATTCCATTTTGCCATTGATTCAGCTCAGTTGGCCTGTCCCCTTTACATAAAAACACACCCAAGACATTATACTTTCAAATATGGAACATTCATTCCACCACCATGTTTGACGCTCAGAAAAAACTTCCTCTCCAAACACGACTATGTTAAGTAGGGGCTAAATAAATAGATGCAACACTTTCACTCTGTACATGTGATTTTCAGTCCTTCGTAGGCAGTGTGTCGCTAATTGCTTTCTTGTTTCATATGAATCAGTGACAACATCCTTTTTGTAGTTCCAGGCTGGTTCCAAACAATTCTTATGATCATAGACACTCCAGACTGTGGGATCATTGAAAATTTGTACAGGAAATGAGGTCAAATGTAAGCCAGAAATCTTGTAGTTTTCAATTCAAATGCTTATTTTCTTCATAAGTGCAATCCAGTTTATAGATTAATTTATTATTATTTAATACACAGTTGGAGGAGACCCACTATTACATCAGTCATTTGTCTGTGGGTAAATATTCAAACATCTTCCCCTCATGGTATAACATGTCGCATGAAAGAAGGATATTTCTCGCATCAGTTATATGAAGAGGTTTACTCCTGTATTGTTGATTTTTCAAACTCACAGATGAAGAGATGATGCTTAGAGAAGATGATTATTAACATTGTGTCTGGGCAGTAATTTGGCTTCTGGATCTTTTGCTCTAGTGAAGTGTAAAACAATTTGTAAAGGACAGTTAAGTTGCTGTCACAGCCCCACCTCCGCTCTACACAGGACTTTGCAGAACTAGCCACATTAAAATATGTGAAAGATCATAATTTAAAAAACGATGTTCTCTTTAAATACTGTAAAAATCGCAGATGAGAAGTAAGTCAATCCATCTTTTGACTGTAGTTTTATACGACTTAAGGATTTACGTTTGTTACCATTAAAATGTATTTTTGTGTAATACCTCATCATTCCAACACTTTTATTTCCTTATTTTATTGATTTAAAAAAAAGCCCAGAGGCACTTACACACAGCCAATGATTAATGTCCCTCTCAGAAAAAGAAATTATATGGAATAAATTAAACTACTGCGGCAGCAAATTGAAAAATAAGGATGTAAATGAGCTTTGAATACTTAATATCTTATAAAGAAAAATAGTCAATGAGGCCCAAAAATGATGAGGGATCACCAAAGAAACATAATATTAACACTAATGACCAAGGCTAGGTTTCTGCACTGTCAAAATCTAACTGTCACATGCGATTTGCTACCCACAAAATGAGTAATGGGGGACAATATAGAGCAATTGAAAGAGCTAACCTTGTTCACAAAGCGAAAGACAAGAGCACTAACCCACTGAATCGCCTGGGGTGAATTATGACTTAGAATTATTTTAAACCCTTCATATTTTAGGTCAAAGTACACCTTTTTGGGTTCTTTCATCATTTCAAAAAAGCTGACAAATGTGGGGAACTTTGGAAAAGTAAATATTTGGTTCGAGTAAAATGTTGTGTAACAATGTTAACTGCTGTGCTATAACTAAAATACATTTGTTTTCACAGCTCATTAAAAATATATGTTAACTGAGATCTTAATACAAGTATTATTGGAAAGATATTAATCTTTGGGAGGGATTTTTTTTCTTGCATTTTTGCGAATAAACTTCTCGGGCGATCACCTTTTTTATTCCCTCTTCCAAAGTTCTTTACATTCTTTTCAATATTCTTAATTTTAAAGAGAAAATACGTTTTTTAAATGAAATGGTTATAAATTCGAGTGATCTAAAATGACTCGTAGATTTAACCCCTTTTCCACTAAATCCCACCCAGAAGTGCTTTAAAAGCTTTGAGGTGAATGAAGCGACCTGCTGGCGCATCCCTTCACAAGAGCTGAGAGGAGGTGCCATATATTAAACATCACTCTTTCAATCAGAAGCTTTAATTAGAGCAGCTCAGTATCAGTTACAACTGTCCTGCACAGCTGCCCAGGCTCTCGGAGGCCTGGTTACTCTACCAGGCTTAATCTGGACATCCACAGACGACTGAGGATATTAGCTGCCTCTCAGCCATCCTCCAATTACACATGACCCAGGAGCCAAGTCCAAGTCGGCTAAAATATTCTGTTATGTTATTGTTATTTGGGATTTCACACCACTAACCATCCGGCGACATCCTATCCCGACTCTCTCTCCTTAGGATATAGTGAAGCATGTGGTTATGCAGACCTAAAGACGCTATAAAAATTGCTGAGGTATAAAATGGAAAGTGCTCAAACTGTCGGTGCAGAAATCTCCGGCTGCTCTGGCTGTTTTGTAAGAGGGAA
The DNA here is from genome assembly GCA_007224835.1 of Danionella cerebrum. NCBI lineage: Eukaryota > Metazoa > Chordata > Actinopteri > Cypriniformes > Danionidae > Danionella > Danionella cerebrum. Next base: position 538,531 of record SRMA01025335.1, read on the forward strand.
TTTGTATTTGGTGTGAGGCTAGGAGCACTGTAAATCAGCCCAAGTTCCGGCCTGTTTGCTTACATATCACACTCTTTACTGTGCTACCAAGTGAGCTCGAAGGCCTTCTCGGCTGGGGCTTTTGTATGGCTCATAAAATGAAAGAATATCATGATTGTGCGAGTTCCTCTCTCGAGCTTGTTTGCTTGTGGCTTTATTATGGTCTGTAGGTTGCAGGTTTGGAAATGGAGTTCATGGTTTGACAAAAAAGTGTCTGTGTATTATGAAGCTTGACGTTTACTGTTAATGTTCCCAGAAGTTGACATTTCAGAACATCGTAAAGTGTCATTCAGGGGATTAACAGCCTATACTGTATGACATTTTAAAATATATTTTCTCTTTTCTTTTGTCTCCATATTATGAGAAATAGTTGAATGTTGTGTGTAAACGTGCAGATACACCGAAAACAACTCTATTTATCATAGAAATGTAATTTAAATTCTAGATATAGATTTTAAGTGTGAAAAGGTGATTAAAATAAATGTAACGCGAAAGATGTATTTTTTGAGTAAAGTTCTTCACCAGATTAAATGCAATTGACTTTTTTTTTATAAATGCAGTGCAGTGTATTAGTGTTAAGAATTATTCGAATCTGTTTCTAAAACAAATCAAAACACTGCAATTTTCTCATAAAGGAAGTTTATGGCCATGTCCGTCAAAATGGTGACCCAATTGGGTGGTCCCTTGCTCAGAAGTTAAACTTTTGCTCAAAGACGAATACCATTTTCAGTCCATGGATTTCATGGTAGAAGACGGTGAGAGAAAATAACAAAGAAAGAATTTTGATTAGCTAACTAGTAGAGATCAGGAGCCTGTCTTAAATAGAGAATCATCTGGTTACCAGTAAAACATCTGAAAGCTTTAAGCACATTAAAAATGGCCATGGATTGCTATTCCAGCATGACAATGACAAAACACATGACAGGATTTGCTTGAGAACCAATCAACTGAATGGCTGTTATTTCTGTCCCTGGAACTTTGGCAATGTACAGAGATATCCTGAATGAAAATCTGCTTTAGAGTGCTCTTGACCTCAGACTGGGGCGATGGCTCACCTTCCAGCAGGACAATGACCCAAAGCACACCGCCAAAATATCAATGGAGTGGCTTCACAACAGCTCTGTGAATGTCCTTGAGTGGCCCAGCCAGAGCCCAGACCTAAATCCTATTGAATCTCTGGAGAGATCTGAAAATGGCCGTACACCGTAGCTTCCCATCCAACCTGATAGAGCTTGAGAGGTACTGCAAAGAGGAATGGGCAAAAATTCCCAAAGACAGGTGTGCCAAGCTTCTGGCATCATATTCAAAAAGACTTGAGGCTGTAATTGCTGCCAAAGGTGCATCAACAAAGTATTGAGCAAATATGCTTATGTACATGGGATTTTTCAGGTTTTATATTATGAATAAATTTGCAACAATTTCAAAAAATCTTTTTTTATTTAGTCATTATGGGATATGGTGCGTAGAATTTTAAGGAAATAAATGAATTTAATCCATTTTGAATAAGGCTGTAACATAAAAAAATGTGGAAAAGGTGAGGCGCTATGAATACTTTCCGGATGCACTGTATAACATTTAAATATGATGATCTTTTTAAAAGAATCTTTCTTTTGCATTGATATGCACACTGTAAAATGTACACACTTAAAGTGTTGATTTTAACACCGCTGAGATCTATTGGGTGTAAAAAGTAAACTGGTCGAAGTGTTGAATAACACTTAGAGCATAAGGTGTTAAACTTTTCATAACCGGACAAAATGGCATAGTCTCTCCTTGAGGTAGAAGTTGTTGTGGGCGCAGTGACGATTTTTGGACAATTTTATTTTGCATTTTCAGGTGTAAATGTAAAACTATATAAATTTACACCCATAATCTACACAGACAAAATGTAATTTTTAACTACATCGTTAATCCAACACTTTGGCCGTTATTTACTTTTTGCACTGCTGTTTTTTTCACTGGTGATTTTCCTGTGTACTAAGTCTGTATATAATGTGTGTCAAATACATTTATTTGCACAAATATCTATACTTTCTTAGATTATATCTTACTTTCCTCAGTTTTTTACACATTCCTGATACTCTAACTCACCCCCCTCTGAAAAACTGGGGAATTTCCATTAGTCACTTTTTCAGCAAGAAGTTGAATCACCTATCCTTCTAGTCACATTTTTTCTGAGATTTAATTAGTTTAGTGTAAAAAAATGTACACATTTGGTAAATAACTGCAGTTGCAGAATTTCCCAGTTATAATCGTATGCCCTATGTAGCTATTTAATATGTATTTGCTAATTCTTTGCTAAAAAACTTAGTCCTATTACTTTTAGTCCTGTTACTTATATAAAGAATAACAAGAGGGTTAGTAAAAGGATGAATTTAAATCTTGATTTACTTAAGACGGACCAATACCCATGTGGAATATTGAAGTATGTGCGCTTTTGGAATCTGTTTTGAAATCAAACGAATAAAGACATTTTGAAAAGTTACAAGCTGCTCATTAAGGTCCTTTGTATGTGGCACTATGTTGTTATTCAGACTCTACCATGTAATCTACCATGAAATGTACGGATGAATATTTCGAATATAGCTTTTCCTCACCGTATATAGGCCTATGATTCATAGCTTATCCAGAGAATCTAGATTTTCCCTTCAGGAATAAGCTCTTGGGTAAGTGCATGTGATGTGAATGTGTTTGTTTGTCGTATCTCTTAAATATTTCTGTTGCTTTTTGAAGTATTTTTCCACATATCGAATATTTATAGAAACATGTTACCACGTGTGATAGATGTGCACATTTTTAGAAGCTTTGACAAACAGCCTCACTCCCAAAGTGTCATGATGTTCGCTATGTGAAACTGGGGTTGGATACTTCTTTAAATTGGGGTCAGAGGCACTAAAACTATGATATATTTTCACGTCAGGCTTTGTTTATAATGTATAGGTTAGCAGGTCATGCCAGTACTCAGTTTTCCCCGTTCTACATCAGAATAGCTAATCACTGGGGCACATAAATCATATGTAAGTATGTTGGAAGAGCCCAGCTGTATATCAGGCATGTGTGCGTGTGTGGGTGTGTGTGTGCTAACGTTGACAGCCGAGCAATCTGATATGTGTTATCGCCTCTTCCGCTGACCGTCCAGTGTGCAGCAGTGGCAGACCTTCAGGGAGCTGGAGCAGACAGTTCAGATGTGCAGTGTGGCTTCTTCTCTGTAATCAGAGCGGTTGAAGACACACACTCACTGATGTCTCGCTCAGTCCCGGCAGCCTGCATCGCTACAAATCGAGTTTCTCTCCAGTGCATGGCTGATTACAGTGAGTCCAGGCTCACCGGTCCCATGGTGCTGGAACAAAACTATACTTTAGCCGGCTACAGGCTTGACCGCTGCTCTGAATGGCTACACACCTCTTCATCATGGCCGGCTCTCACTGATAAGCCAAGTTGGCACATTTGATGCTTTTTAAGGTTTGCAATCACACACTAAAGGGTTAAGGGAAGTAGTCTTGTTTTGAAGCTGAGATGTTTTAGATTTCCAGGGCTCATCATCAACATTGAGTATATCGATAATATGAAAATACAATGTGAATTATCATAATAAAGAATTATTTTGTTTCATTTTATTAATTACAAAAGCATCAAAGATGATATTTTGAGTCTTACACTTCTGTAGATCTGGCATTTTAGCATAGCTTAGCACAGATCATTGGATCCAATTAGACCAGTAGCATTTTAGTAGAAAACTATGAAAGAGTTTAAATATTGATACCAAACTGTCTACACTTCACTTTTTGGAGTCACATTGTGTTGCAACATCAGCACAGAATTAAACATTGAAATTTTATAGGATTACTTACATGGATATTAAACAATATCAGTCTAGAAAATAGCAATTCTTCATTTCCCCTGCTCTTGCGATGTGATGTAACCTGACCAAAATTAGCTTACGGGTCTAATCAAATTCCATGTTCTATGCCATCTAAAAGCACTGTTGTCAGTTTTGGGAAAGGGCTGAATTGTTATGAATATGATTAAACACTATTTCTTTATCTCCGGAGAATATGGAGACTGTGTCCATGTCAAAAAAGTGGAGTGTTGGTTCAACTTTACCTGAGTTTTCTGTTTATATTGTTTGCTTTGTTTAATACATGGCTCTATTGAAGTTTTTTTTTTTTTTCTGTGCGTGTGCTTTCCTGTCTTTTGTCTTGACTATCACCCTTCTCATTACCTGCTGATCCCCATTGTCTATTATTTCTTCTTGTTTTTTTTTCCCTTATTTTATGCCAACTTTTGAAGTTCTATGCCCCAATCCATGTTCTGCATCCTGTGCTGATTTTAAGGTCGCTTACATCAAAATGCTGCACAAAGGGTGTCCCGTTTCACCAAAAATCAAAGTGTCCTTTGAATGCAGCCTTAGATTGTGTCATGTTTTTCCCTGATTTGGGAGGATGTATTTTTACCATTTTTTTCCCCAAATTTTTAGTTTTTTAGGTTAAATTTTTGTGTAAGTAGTTACAAGGGAGATGCTCAGTTTGCCCACATATTCTGAAAGTAATAATACTTTTTTGCAATATGTTTTTTTGAACACTTTTAATAACTTGACATCAATCAAATATGTTTGTTTTTGAGAAAAGGCTGAATAGCGCACATTTTTTTACATAAATGCAAGCACAAAATAAAAGACGCAATGAATACATTTTTGTTCCTTTTTTGCATTAGTTCCAACTGAGTATATTCCTCAACATTTAATATCAGTGACATGAATTCATAAAAACAGAGTGGCTTCATTGTGTATAGAAGAATTCGAAGGACAGTGTGAACGATAGATTGGGTGGATGCGGGATGGAGGGTTATGGGAGACAGGGAGGGAAGGAGCGGGACAGGTAAACAAATTCCTTGTCATTTTCTGTTGTTGTCTTCACTGTGCCACTTGGCATTTTAATGGAAGCGAAGCTGATGTAACATACAGTGGGATGGCGACCACCGCATCATACAAGCCAAGAAAACTTAACTCCACAGACCTATGCATTAAACATATTGTAGAATAGAGTGTAACATTTATCACTGTCAATGGCAGAGAGTTTGTATAAATTTAAATGCAGTCAAGCGTGCTGGTGCCCCCTCCCCACTGTATATGTGCACAAAAGCCCATTTTCCTGTCTTTCCCATTGTTCTACAGCCTTGTGCCAAAAATACCACTTGAGCATTAGAATTGTGCATGTCTATTTCTCAGAATGATTTGGAGCCTGCTTTTCATGATTTTTTTTTTTTACATAAAAATATACAATCAGTGAATTGTGTTGAATGCGTGTATCTTGAATTATTAACACGTGTAGGTTCAGTTTTTTACTAGCTGTGTTTTAATATATATTTTTTTAAATAAATAAAATGCAGGTATCAGTCAAATTATCTTCTGTGTGGTTCAAAAGTTTTATATCGCCTTGCACATACCAAACCAAACACAATATTTGGAATTCAGTGTCTGGATCTGAGCCGTTGTTGGAAAGAAAATACTCTTGCGTTTCATCTAAATCGTCAATTTTAACTTGATTGCAAACTGGAAAATTTTCAGTTTCATTTTTTATATCGGCTACTAGTGGGCAACGTGCATGTGACCTGCCACCTTTATAGTAACTGTAGATCTTTTGTAGACAAAAAATGTATGTCATGTTCTTGTCAATGTATATCATACATGTCATGATCTCGTCATTCCTGATAAACTGGTGCCAAATATCAATAAAAAAAAAACAGATTTTTTTTCGTTTATATAACACCCTTAAACTGGGACAGCTGCAGGTAATAGAAGAAGTATATAACATCTTACTTGCGTCATAGGGAACAGAGCCGTTCAAGACAGAATTGGCGAAGGTGATTATCCCAAACCTCTTGGATGATAGATATTCCCAAAAGAATTTTAGAAAAACCAAAACCACATTTCAGATATTGTGCAATGAAATAAGTCCGTTAATTTGTCCATTAATGCGACCCCATCACTCCCTAGTTTCAACTGAAAGAAACTGCATTGCCATTTCATTTCATTTAATTTTTTTTCCTTAAATGCTTTTCTATTGTACTTTATGCACATTTTTACTTGCCAAATAAAACGTTTATCCTACTTATTTGTGCGCATATTTTTTTTATGCATATAGTTCCATCCAGGGTTTTTATGCAATATTCCAAAATGTGCATAAAATGGAAAAGCGAATACGGCTAATATAAGAAACAAAATATCCCTAAAAACGTATTTAGTTTTAGGATTGGGTTTTGTTAAAGTGTTTTTGAAGGAACAATAGCAAAGAAAACATGACCGACAATAACACTTTAAGAAATCACTTTGTTTCACTGAGAAATTGATCCTTCAGTCACATGAAATGTTCAGCGCCTTTAGTGTTTTTATAATTGTGTGCATTATGCCATGCTCAGATGGCAGTTCCATACCTGGTCTGGGATTGACACGTGCATTTGAATGGAAGTAAAGAGAGGAGAACTTGTAGTGCGACTGGCCTAAAAAAATTGGATGGTAAGTTCTATTGCACCTACTGAGGGCTGCTCAATTTGATATGAATGGCAGAACTGTTTTGCTGCTCTAATTTTAGTCAGCTTCTATTAATGGGAACAACATGAAAAGGTAGTTGACAAAAAAAGCAGAGCAAGTGTGCTGAATTAGAATGTGAGCGTAATTTATGGGGAGCACTTTTAGCAGAAATAAGAGCTGATTTAGAAAAAAACAATCACGGCTGTAAGTGTAGAATCTGTCGGGGACCAGTGCATAGCAACAGTGCTAGCTGACACTTTGCACATTAAAATAAATTACCTAACCTTTCCACTTGCAGTGACAAAAACAGGAGAAATGAAAGATAATGGGTTATTATTCACGGCAAGATCCTATACATAATAATGATATCATCAATAATGGCCATGATTCCACAGCTCCCGCGGCTTTTAAAAAACATTTAATGGAATTACTTTTTGGAATCATCACTCCTCGTCCAGTCCCTAGTTATTCAGCTGGAAAGGAGTAGGCGAAGAGAAAGTCTGTGTTAGAGTGAGTGAGAGAGACCAAGAGGAAGAAAGGAAGAAAAATGGAGAACATTATATTCCTAGAAGCCTGTTACCAACAGCCAGTCATGAGTCAATTTGCCCAATATTGCATGGCGAGCTGGAGAAAAAGCCCATATTGGTAGCCTTTTTTGAGGGGCCATTATTCTTAGCCTCTAGATTCAACAAACTCTTTGAAATGTAATGAAGACAATTGGCTGGCCTTCAGGGACAAATATGTTCTGTTTTTCAAACTACAGGTGGTCAGAGACTATAGGATAAGATGGCATGAAGCGAAGCTGGCCACATTTGTGGAGGGCAGGAGGCAAGACTGGCACAGAGCCCCAGGAGGCTAGAACGCTCGGCTGCCCGTCGCTTTTCACTGTTGCCCCGCTTAATGAGAAGAAATCCTCTGAGTGGAACACACACAGTATTTGTCCTGAGGTGCTGGGTAGTGGTTAGATTTTTTTCAATGATTCTGGTTGGAATAATGTGGTTAGGGTTTTATCAAGGATATGATCTATATGATAGTTTGATTCAAACCCCTGCTCATATCAGCCCCATTGACATGGTTTAGTCGGTGCCTACTTAACCTACTGACAGCCCTGAGTAGGGGCGGTATCATCACCAATTTTGGTGTGCAAAATAACTTTCACATCCGCACAAGTTCCAGACATTTTGATTGAATGTTATTGTAAATAAATGCATTTTCTGAAACTCTTATTTAGTTTAATATTTTAATGGTTTAACTAATTGTTATCTTTCCAGTCAGAAGTTGTGTTAACATGTGGAGTGTTCTATTTGATCTTCTGCTTTGCTGTGCTCAGAGAAACATATAATTACTCTTTAATAACATTTTTAAACTGACACCATTTCATGAGTGTAATCGCACCGAGGTAATCCTTTTTGGTTACAAAATATGATAAATGTGAGCATAAAAAGCTACCCCCAATATTGGCGTCATAAGCTTCACTCTTGACCTCAGTCTTGACTTTCATTTGGGGAAATAAAGCTGAACCCTTTGAAGTCTTTCAAAGGCCTTTTTAGCATTTTGTTACTACTTTACATTTTGCTCTAATAAATTATCCTTAAAACAGTTTTTGTATCAATGCTTGATATCATTTTTTTGTACACCCCCAGATTGTACAACCTCAGATTTTTTGCTAATATTTTTTTCATTACATTATACATTAATTCCACAACATTCATGAAACTTTTTTACGATTTATAACAAAAATCAAAGTGTTTACACAAAATGTTAGACAAATCAAAAATCCCCCAAAAAGCAAAACAATGTGAAAATTGTATAAAAAAAAAACAGGCGAACCTATTCTAAACCTTATACACTGTTCCAAGCACTTCTTGAGCCATTGTGCTTTTTTCCCCAGAGCTGTGAAAAACACAGGCCATCTCACAGATATTGTACTTTAGAGCTTTTCACCAATTTCGGGTCTGTAAAATGAAACTAAAAGACGATCATGGATTTTCTCACATTTTAGTTTGAATTACCCTGCAAAATATGTGTCATAACTCTTGTAAGGTTCATTTAAAACCAAAATAATTAGCTTTAATTCAAAATGTACATTTGATGCGTTGATTTTATTAGAGACACAATTATTACATTTTAAAATAAAACAAACCCTTTATTTGGGAATTTTCTCAATGTAATATTTACAGTAGTTTTGGAACCAACCCGTTCACTTTGTTTTGTTCTAGGAATGTTTGCTAGCAATCATGCGCTTTCTTTATTTGTGATCCTGAAATTAAACAAGTTAAAGTGAATGTTTCTACACAAGAGACAAGATGTCCTCAGCCACTCTTTGAAGAATTGTGGTGATTAGCTTTTTTTAATTAACATTAGCATTATGGCATATGTGCTGTGACTGAATACCTTCATTTCAGTGAGCATGGAGAGTGGAGCAGTAGACTCTGCAGAATATTCACTAAAGTAAATTTAACTGTCTGCATCCAATATAGTCCGGCGAAGATTGCTTTATGCATTTGACTTCATAATTAACAGGTTTCAAACCCATAAACTTAAATCATTGAACACAGCTGGCGACCTGTAATTAAAAACATTAAATATCTGAATGAACATCTTCAACAAAACAAGACAGCAGTGTTGTTAAACGCCAACAACTTTGGGCTTGAACTTCGGAAAGAGGGGATAATCATCCAGTGGAGGGTGTTTTCCAATAGATACCATTTTATAGTCTGCTCAATTACTGAAATAAAAAAATAAATATTACATAAAAGAAAAAATACATAAAAGAAATGTATTATTAGCATATTGTCTCTTTATTAAGATTTAAATCTAAATCCACAAGCATTTTGGAGAAAGATTACTATAATGTAATGCATGCTATATACTTGTTCCGACCAAAGCTCCACTTATTGTGTAGAATTAGAATGCAGGATGGAGCCCCGGAAAGCTTCGTTGATGGACCAGCTCTGTTTGTTGGATTCTTTGTTTCTCAGTTTCTCCTCAAGCCAGCAATGATGCAGGACTCAATGAGATGTGTCCTGGATGCAGTGTGAGATTGGTTAATACAAAAGCTTGTTGCTGAAAACAATGTCCTCTCGCTGGTGACAGAGACAAAGTAGCTGCGTTTGGGGGACGCGTGTGCTGAGACAGCTGACGGCTGCTCGCACACTTTGAAGACTATTTGAATTTCATGTGCAAGAGGAGGCAGCTCGTCATTAAAAAACCTTAATTTCTATGTCAGGTAGTCTTACAGGTAATCGATCATCTTGTCAGATGGATTTTATTTTTTCCACTCCTTCAAAGTGGCCTTTACAACTCTCCAATTAAACTTGCAGGTGAAATGGAAAAATGTCTGATGCTGTTAAAAGAAGAATGCTGGAAATTTAAACGTGGTCTAAAATATAAATGTGGACAAGGGCAGCCAGTCCATACAGAGAATTTAATCTGAGATTAAAGCTGGAATGTTTGCCCAGCTTTACAGTAATGCGTAGTTTTTTCTATCCTATTGTCAGGATGTTGTTTTCCAAAAGCAAAGCACCCTAGAAAAAGCTGTTCGGCTTCTAGTCCAGTTGGAATCCTGTTTCCCACGACTAAGACGTATGCTAGGTTCACCACCATTGCCCAGAGTATCTCTACATGAGAGCCATTTATTGGTAAATTTCGAAACGTTACCGCTTGTCAGCTCCAATTTCTGTTCCGGACCCTCTTGTACCTGGGGAACAGAATGCTTGTTCACTTCTGCTGGAGGCTCTTTGCCTCCCAAGACTCACATTAGATCAGACGAGAGATGACAAAAACTCACCAGCTGACAGCACTGGACACCCTCTTGGCCTTAAAGGACATGCATGGCTACAGCAGACATAATTATTGTTAATATGAATCTTTATGGCTTTTATAAAGATTATAGTTGCTGGGGGGCTGGGGTGGGGGTATAAAGACTGGGGTAAAGAAATAATAATGTATTACAAATTTGGGGTCCTTTTTTAACAAAACAAATTAATATTAATGCCAAAAATATTGCTATCCACGGCAAATTCACATGCACCAAATAACATTTAATTCAAATGCTGGAAAAAGTCGTACATAAGAGATGGTTAGTGATGGATTTAACGTTGAGTGCTCTTTTTGAGCAAACACTGTAAGTAGCCTTTAAATCATATTTGGCTTAAGTTAGAACTAAATATTTCAAGTAAATTGCACATAACTGATACATTTAATATGTGATTAGTCAATATCAGGATTTATTCAAAAGTCTGACTTACCACAAATCCAGGTTCAGCTCCTAGATACCATTTTTTTTTCAATTGCAGCAATCAGTTTGTTTATCCTTTCTTTAGATGTCAACAGTATGTAAAATGGTGTTTTTTTTATTTTCATTTTAAAAGGATGTCCTTGAAGTATTTGAAAATTGGTTCACAACAGCTTTTACTTATTTCCAGGGTTTACGCAGGGCAAACTCACATTCACTCTAAGCACATCAATAGGCTTTTTACCACTCGCTCTCTGACATCCATGTCCCACGATATCATGTGCATACTCTCCATAGTAAATATTGCAAAAGAATAATACTAAAAGAGTTAAGAAAATGTTTATTTACATGATACATTTTCTCTTCAATCAAATAAAAAGAAAGAAGAAAAAGAACCCACCACTTCTTAATACCAATACAGCTCGCTGGCATACTTACAGCTATTTTTTTTCTTAATAACAAGAAATCTGATGTAACCTGATGAAATTGGAGTAATTTTTAGAGCAATTTATGAGATGGAATGGCTTGTTGAACTCTGGCTCAACCAATCATTGGGGTTTAGAAACAAAAACTGGCCAATCTTCTTTGGAGGTGTCTTTATCCTGATGTAGGATGACATCTACAAAACATTTTAGTGTGTTTTCAAACTATTGAGCAGTATAAATAAATCAATAAATGAGACGAGTTGATATAAAAAAGTAAACTTTCCCGGCAAATAAAAAAGGGCTTTCATTTTCCGAACCATTATTGTATTAATTCTCCAACTGTATGTTTTCGCTCTACAAAGTCAAGTGAAATCACACAGAACATTTCAAGCCGCAGCTACAGGAAGCCCAGAACATGTCCCTTTATGTGTTCTAGCTTCTCTTATAAAGACTAAATGACAAAAATGCCACTGCAGCAAAAAAAATAGGGAAAGAAATAGAGTTTATTAGCAGAGCCTTCCCAGCATGCTGTGCAGTGACAAATGATTGACTTGGAACAATATCTAAGGCGATCAGGATAAAGCACCGGCCATTTCAAGGCTCAGCAAAATTCAAATTCTAATTAGACTCTGTACCACATTCCAAATAAAAATTGTTCCCTTGGTATTTTTCCCTATCAGGTGTCCCTGTCCCCCAACCAGTGAAACAAAACGAATAAAGAAAATGATTAAAGTGATAACAAAGGCATAAAATTTAAATTATTGCGGCATCACATCTGGGAACTGCATGTCGCTGGGCTGCCGTTTTGGCCCCCACACTCAGCACTCCATTTTTTCTGCATGAGGGCAACTGTGAGAACAGAGGAGAGGAAAGAAGGAGAGAAAAAAGAGTATGAAATTAAAAGGTAGAAAGCGAGAACGCAAATAGGCTTTCAGCTTTAGCGTTATTAATGACTCTTCAAAAATCTCTGAGTTTTCCAATCTCTCCGAGAAGCGCTTGAAAGAGCTTGCAGATGAAGCTGACCTTCAAAATGTTCTTTGGTCTTTAGTTAAGAAATTCACTCACCATTATGGCATCATTAGGGAAACAAGGATAAAATTACTCCATGGTTAATGACCTATAGGATCCCCCACCAAAATTTGTTTCAGATCTAATAAAACTGCGCTTAACACACTCGAATGAATTATGAAGACTGTTACGTGGGGTATTAAAATGTGGAAAATAGATTTTCTCAAGCTAGGAGGACTGGACTTTTCAAATCAGATAGTAGAATGGAATTTTCTGGGCAATAAATTCTACCATGTCTCAATTCCTCCTTCACCAGCGCTCGGAATTTTTCAGGCTGAGATTGAATTCCAGAGTCGTGTGGCCTTTCATCGTGGCAAAAACACCTTCAGACACATCCAGTTATGATCGTGTTAATCCAACAGCAAAGAAAGTATACATAATGAACGCGTTTACGATTAAAATAAGACCTTAACCTTGTTTGACATTTCAAAAGAGCCGGAAATAGAGAATAACAGGTTTAATTAAGAAGATCTGTGTTACTGAGCTTGATGATTTACCATGAAGACCTTTGTGAAATTGGATTTGCATGTGCATTTACTCAGCATGCTGGTCAGATTAACGAATGCCAAGGTGCTAATTAGCAAAATGTGTCCTAAAACTGAGAAAGCATGCGAAAAGCTGTTAGGGAGGAAAAATGAGGCTCCAGGCTATTGGACCTGTTCTCTCCCAAACACACATAGACTTTCGCATGGGTGTACATGTAGACTCACACACACTCAGAGTCATTTAGGGCGATATTGTGTTATTCTCTGCAGTCTTAATGTCAACTTATTTCCAGAAAAGGGAGGAGAAGTGCACAGTTTTGCTTCGCGAGAGCTGCTTCCAGCCGCTGAGAGCTGGTTTGTGCGGTAATGGCATTTGCTCTCTTTAAACTTTAATCTTTCCTATTAATTCCCTGCAACTGGAGAATGTGCAAGAGTTAATGTTCCATGAACGTGTTGCTCACTCTGCAATCTCTTCGAGCTAATTACCTTCAGGTGCTAAATGGAGGGAAATTGCAATCCATTTGGATGAGAGAAATTTCACCTCACTGTCCCCTGTGCGAGATTTTTTGGGTGCTTTATTGAAGGATCGGGTGATGGAAGGAAACGCAGTCTAAGTAGAGATGTTTTCTAAATGTATCATTTTAGTTTTTCAAGGCCTGGTGTTGCTCAAGGGACGCTTGGATGCATACCTGTAGAGGTCACCCAGAGGTTAGCAGGTGCTGTGAGCGACACGCGAACACTTTAGCAGATGTTTGATTGACATGAATCATTTGGATGGTCCATTAAAATCCTGTGATGGGGAGAACTGATAACATAGCCGTTTTCAAGAGTAAATAGTGAGCGATTCTAGAGGTGAAGAGCCTTTTAGTGGCTAAGATGTTGAGTGTAATGATAACACCTGAAGGTTAATATGTACATAATTGTTCTTCTAATTCTGCACTCTTATTACAATTATAATTGAACTGTTTCCTTTGCGTGACATTGACAGCGTTTCTGTCTCACTCAGTCTGAAGATGAATGAAAGTGGTCTATGTTTTTTTAAGTTGCTGTTTCTGCTATTGGTAGTTAAATGCTGACTTTGAATGCATCTTATATTTATATAATCAATGATATACTTTGTTAATATTTAAGGTTTTTACCTTCTGGCCTAATAGGTGATCATGAAAGTTTGCAATAATGTATTTCAATAGCTATGTTTCCATCCAACTATTTTTATGCATATTCTGGAATATTGCATAAAACAAAGCTCTGGATGGAAACGGCAAATTCCAAAAAAAATGTTGAAAATGTGCTTTAAAAATATTTTGTAGGAGTAGTAAAACTGCACATAAACTATGATGGAAATGCATTTACTGACAAGATCCCAATGCAATGGCAGTGCATTTTTTCTGCTGGAAACTGGGTGCGATGGGGCAGCATCAATAGACTAACCACTGGACCAATCTCATTGCAAAACATCTGAAATGTTGTTATGGACATTGTAAAATTCCTTATTCAAAGTCTGTCATCAAAGTGGTTCAGGATTATCCCAAAACGGTCTTGTCCAGCTGCGTTCCCAAAGAACAGCCTCCCGCCTCCAAAAGCAAGATGACAGGACTTTGCAAATTGCATTTCGTCTACGTGTTCTAGGACGCAAGTATGATATTATTTACAAAAAAGGTCTTTTGCTCCTTTATGCAGCAACTTCCACTTTTTATTTTGATATTTAGTGCCAGTTTATCAGGAAGTGTTCATTTTGTTCTTTCGGACTCATTAGATATAGACAGTGCTTTATTCGTAAACATTTTATGCAATATTCCAGTTTTGCACATAAATTTAATTTGTATTTTTAAATGGAAACATGGTTATTGATTCAATCTCAAATTTTGTATTCCGTAAACTTGCATTGTTCTCTATGCAACCTGCTCCATTTTTGCCATAGTTTTGGTTTAAGCTGTATGCTTCATCGCAAAAATGCGAGCAACTGTATGATTGACAGCTGTGGTGGTTGTCAGGGTAGAGCTCTAATACTGTTGCTCCTCCTTGCTCTGTTATTCTCACTTATCACAATCATAAGAAGCCAAGATGCAGGGAATCATAATGTCATTGAAATTTTACATTCTACGTCATGAAGCAGACCTCTCTTCAATACTGTTGATCTCATCCACTAATGACTGTTGTTTAACGCTCCCAAACTTATGAATGGCTATTAATTCACAAAAATGTTTTGATAATCTTTTGCATCTGCGCATTTTGTTCTTAATCTCACAGTTAAATGCAGTAATGCTACTGTGGGCTACTCTGGAGTGAGCAGCCATATGTGCAAGGTTGGCAGTTTTGAGAGCTTTCCTTTGAAAGTTTAATTTCCAACATTATTCGCATTCTTCACTGATACAACTCCAGTCAAACCCTTAATAGATCCTCATGTAATGCAGTGTGCACTCAAAAACACATTCTGGAACAAAATCAAGTCGTAGCACCCAGAGCAGATTGTATAAAGCCTGAAAGTTGTACTGAAAGTGAATGTGCAGATAACATACTTGTAAATTACTTTGGTAAAAGTTAAAGTAAACCTATAGAAGCATATATTGCTTGGTCATCAAGGCAATAAGCTACTTTTGATCTTCTTTTGTTGCATACTCTTCATCTACTTATTTTCTATCTTCTAGTTCTTCATTGTTTTTTTTTATTGTTATAAGAGTGTATACAGAGCGCCACCAAGCTGTGGATTTTCTGTCCCAACAGCAGTCCTTGATAACCGCAACACATCATCTCATGAATAACAAAACAACTTTGAAGAGGAAATTTAGTTTTGCCTGTCTCTCCAAGTGTGCATGCTTATATTGGTGCCCTTGGGTAGTTTGGGAAAGTGAGTGGACCCCTTATCTCAAAATTCCAATATAAAGCAACCTATAGCATCTTTTTTGGTCTGTGGGGCAAATCCATGTACCTAGAATAAACCCACATAAGCACATTGAGAACATGGAAACTCCTCTCAGGTAGATCTCAGACCTTTAACTGACAACCTGCTAACTGAGAGACAGCAGTGCTACCCACTTTGTCATAATCAAAGTCAGGCTTTACATACATTATTATGTGTGTCAGTATTATGTTATTATGTGTCTCAGTGTACAAAAATTGACCATCGACCATCACAGGTGAGTCTAACGATTCACCAGATTTACTTGTGAAGGTGAGGGCTACAAAATGCTGAAAAAGCTGAAGACTACTGGAACTCTATAATCTGTTGTAATGAGCTAATGAGCACTGTTTTTGGAAACAGTTAAAAGGGTACTTCAAAGAAAATACATGGTGCCTACAGTGAAACATTGAGGTGGGAGTGGCATTATAGGGGCTGCATGATTGCTGCTGGAGTTGGGGAGCTGCATTTCATTGATGGCATGACAAACTTGACAATGTACTGCTCTGTACTGAAGGAGAAGATACTGCCATTGCTCCGTGCAATTGGTTATGGACTTTTCAAGCACGACAATGACCCAAAACTCACATCTGAATTTACTGTTGCATTTCTGAAGTAGAACAGGGTGAAGGTGATTGAAGGGCCAAATATGTCTCCTGATCTGAATCCAATCGAACACCTGTGTCTAATTCTGAAGTTGTTTTTTTTTTTTTTACAATTTTTTATGGTATTATTTTTAAAGAAGATTAGATTATTTGAAAGTCAATTTAAAATCTGTATTCTGCTCATTTGTTCAAACATTCTAACATCGCAGATTTTTTTCGAGAAAAATGTACATGTGTATGTAAACTACGAGATTTAGATTTACAAAAGGGGAAAATACTATTTTTTTTCTGTATGAAAATAGCAATAAAAAATGTTAGTACTTAGAAATAATATGTCAAGCATTGCATGCATTGCTTATAGAACTTGGCCAGATGCTATGGCCCACTGCGTGTCGCCGAGTCCACGAGGCAAGTTGGAGAGACACGTCTCATATCAGACAGATCATGTGAAAGGGGCAGCTGGGGAGGGCTGGCCACATTGTGATCACTCACCTTCATCCTTAATTTGTTGTCATTACCTTTACGAGCATTTCAAGATCAAAAACAAGCAGAGAGGGAGGACTGCCATGTGACAGCGCAGGATTGAGGGCTTCACCAGGAAAGGGAGAGAGCGAGGAGACACTTTGTATACCCTCTGTTTCATTATGGCTTTCATTATCCCGGTTAGTGATGAACAACATGCCCTATCTAACCCAGCATGCTCTCCTTGTTTCCCACTCCTACTTTCTATGCATGGATCCAAATGCTGCAATTCGAGGCTCAGAATTCCAGATTCCTGTAGAGTTTAGGGCAAATTGCCTTTCTTGCACTTGCAATAAACCCCAACTGCTAGCTATTGACAGATCTCCCTAAATGTTTGCAGGAGGGGGATGTAATTATCTTTTATCAAAATTTTCCCTCCACCTTGCGGGAGGGTCCTCGGGAGGGGGCTAAAGGGAGAGGAAGTGAGGAGATAAGAGCCGAGGGAGGGGGGTGATTATCTGTAATAGAAGAGCATGGAGGGACACTTTGTCCCCTGTTTGATCTGTCCCTATAGATGACACAGCAGGAAATTAAAGATGAAAGAGCTTTAGCACCACTCTCTTCCGAGCAGCGGGAAAACACGCATTCATGTGCTGCCTGTGTACTACTACTACTGAGATGGACTTTTAGGGCAAGTCATAGCCATCCATTTTTGTCAAGGCTCTTGTAGAGGTTTGCTATGCTATGCATAATTGTATTTTCCTGTTGTTAATTTCAAAACATTTTTGTTCATTCTAGAAGCATCTAGAACATTACATAAATGGGCAATTATTTAGAGCTATTGGTGGAAATATATGTGTATTGTATAAGCGGTAAAACAATCAATATGAGTTTTGATTACTCCTGCAAGATGTTACTATAAGGATTGAGATAATAAGAATGCTTTATTGTATAAATATGAATGTATGAATGTAAACCCCTTTTTTCAACCAATTTTTTTTTCTTAAAGAGTTAAACTGTAAAAGGTAAATGGACTTTTTTTTCTCGGTCAAAATATTTAAATTAATTATCATGCATTTTAAAAAATTATTAATGCAAACTACGCAGCAAAATAACAAGGGACTTACCGGTAATCAGAAAGTGCAGTCGTCTCTTCTTTCAGAAAATATTGGTTTGTATGTTATTTCTGACCAACCAAAAAGTAAAGTATAGTTTGGAAACTTACCAATGAATGGGTAGGGATGTTGTTTCCCAAGATTATTGTAGTCAAAAACAATAATAAACTCAAATTGAAAAACATTTTCAATAACTCAAACAAAACAATCTATAAATAACTGTATTATGTGTTTATTAATCTACTAAACCAATTTGAAATTATCAACATCCTTGTTTATTTACATGGCTTTTGTTTTGATGTGAATTAAATCACTCAATAGCTCTAGCAATCACTTGTGAGGCCTTCCATACATCACATGTTCTCATCGCACCATTGTGCAAAATGCTAAAGTTAGGAGAAAGCAGCAGAGCCCTATATGGGATTCTTTTGATTGTTACAGTAAGACAGACAAAAGAAAGTGCATTTGGCTGGAGACAGGCCACAGCATATGAGGAAGAGATCTCAATGGAAAAATCCTATGAATCTCAAAATACATTTACAGAATTTAAATAGGGAAGATAGTAATGCATATCTTGCCAACTTGGCTTCTTTAAGTAGCTCCCCGGAATGGCAAGGCTTTTTACATGTATAATATTCTTCCCGTACTGGTCACAACCTCATTTTAAGTTAGAGATATCTGCAATGTATATATAAATTAGAGTTACCAGTATCTATAGTTAAATTATGACTAGTCATTATCCTCCAAGGGAAATACATTTTCAGATTTATACAAATAAATTAATTTTCACCAGTTGTAATTGCTTTTGATCTTTAATATGTTTTCATTAAGCGGCAGTGAGAGATATCTCTGGTTGTGCCGATTCATCATTTCAATGACAGATATATACAACTGTCAATTGGATAGCAATAAAGGAGTATCTTTAAAAATAATCTGCACTAGTCACAGGAAGCTGACTCTCTGTGTAGGTAGCTGGAGCAAGACAAGAATAACTCTGTTTTTCATGTTTTGCATTTAAGGCTGCCAAGGTGTTTTGGACGTTTCTGAATAAGTGTTAAAAATCTAATCAAAACACATTTTGCACATTACAAATAAAGCGAATTATAAAAACTAAAACAAATACAAAACTATAATGACACATTTTTTATATTTTTTATAACATTTTTTATATCCTTGAGGTAGACAACAACAATCAATTGCTGTCCTTGATCAGGACCACATAAACCATAGAAATGTTAACTTTAAATTAATAAATAACATGTTATTATTACTGTGCCCTCCTTGGGTGAAATATTACCATGTATTTTAAATGAAAAGCCATCCCAAAATCCGCTAACAGAGTTTAGCATTGAGTGAGTGCTCTGTTTTTAATTGAAATGCTTTTTTTCGCTTTCCCCGCTTGTCTGATTTATTTTACTCATTATTCTAATTTGACCAGAAGAAGCTCTCTGGCATGATGTTCAGAGAAGCCCTCACATTTTTTTCTTGGCTATATTTCACCAGGGTAATAATAAATGAATTAGTGCAGAGGTTTCCAAACAGCCTGTATCTAACACAAACATGTGGAGTGACAGGGCAAGGCTCCCAGCGTGGCTAAGAATCTCCCACAATTAACACTCCCCAACATATATTTCAAACGCTGAGCCGGTCATTTTCAAAAGAGAAGCATCCTAAACCATCTTTGAACTGTTGAACTTAACATAAATAATAACAGAGGTTGCTTCTCGTATTAAGTAAGTATTTTATTTGATCTGATGAAAGTTCAAATAGCTAATTGATGTTGACTGTCACATAGATGTGATGAGAAGGATATCACTTTCTGTTATGAAATGGACTAGCTGTTTTTTTTAAAGAGAACATTGTGAATAATTTATGGCAGCGGGTGTTATAACTTTCTGGGTAAAATGAAGCAAATATGTGCTTTGAAACTCACACGAGGCACTGATCCTTTTCATTGAAAAACACTGGCATTTTAAATGATGGAAAGAAAGCTCATAATCTTGTATTTTATATTCATCTGCCACTGTAGTCTAAGTGTTCTTTGTCATGTGTCTTACTGATGCTCTTCAAATGAACTACTTGCTAGCGTCTCTACCCTGGAGCAGTACTTATATTTCAATGTAGCATGAAATATCAAATAAGGATAATCTGCGTTGCAGAAAAATTATTTGCTCTATACTTATCATTTACATAAACATTGGCTCAAAATTTGTCAAAGTGCCACATTTTGTTTAATACATTTATTTTATTTTATTTTTTACATTTGTACTGTGCAAATTGATTGATTGAGTTTTTTTTAGCTTTTTACTACTTTACTATTTTCTCTAATAAATAATTTTTCATTACATTACACAATAACTGCCCAGCATACCTGAAATTGTACAACAGGTACAATTCCGAGTTGTACGTTTAGTATTTTTTTATTTATTGTTTTGCTGCAAAATTTGAGAATGAACTGTTTTTATGTTTTATAACAAAATCAAAAGTGTTGAGGTAAGCCATAAATCCCCTTGAAAGCAAAGACAGGGTCAAAACAATGGAGTGAAAATGTAATAAGAAAAACAGACGAACCTCTACTAAACCTTATACAATGTTCTTTGCACTTTTTGTGCCATTGTGCTTTGTTTTGTGTTAGAAATTTGAAAAATACCAGACATATCACAGATATTGTACTTCCAATGGTTATCCCTTCTTTTTACCACTAGATGGCACTGATGGCACCAATATGGGGTCAGTAAAACAAAACTGAAAAACGATTGTACATTTTCTCACATTTTAATTTGAATTATATGTCATTACCCTTGTAATGTTTATGTCATTCTTTCATTCATTTTCCAACCCGCTTATTCCCTTTTCGGGGTCACGGGGGTCTGCCAGGTGGGTACACCCTGGACAGGTCGCCAGTCCATAGCAGGGGAACATTCACTCGCACATTCACAGCTAAGGGGGAATTTAGATTATTCTTTTAACCTAACCGCATGCTTTTGGGATTGTGGGGGAAACCAGAGTACCCATAGGACACCCTCGCAAGCACGAAACACAAAATATTGAAATATTGTGTATTTCATTCCTATCAGAGATACATTGTTTTATTTCAAGTTGTCCCAACCCCACAGCCTTCACCAGAATTGTCTTCAAGTTTTTGAGGAGTTCCCAGGTGCAGGTCACCCCTGTTTCTAGACTCAGTTGGATAGCTTGCCTGATTTGCAACAGTAAAATATTGTTTAATTGACGGGACAAAAAAATGTTTGTTACAGGGATGTAAACACACTCTATGTCCACCAGGTCTCCTCTGTCCACACTCCCAATACATCCATCTCACATTTGTATGCACTCAACGTGTTTACCTGTAGCCAATCACTGGACTCCTAGTTCTACCACACCCACCTCCTATTTCATTCAAAATCTCATTGGCCAAGCATTCTGGCCAAAGCAGAACGATTTGTGAATTCGGAATATCTTCAAGATGTATAAGAGATTTCAATAAGTAGATTTCAATGATTAAAACAAATTTAGAAAAAGCAGTTCATGTTTAATATAATCTTCAAATAAATTTTTAGACAACGAGGTTAATGCATTATTGGTGTTTGATAGAATAACAAACAATCTTTTGATATTTATACATTGCTCCCACTGCTGGCTTTTTTGCAAAGTGAAAAGGTAAAACGAGCTTAAAGAAAATCTGTTTCTATGTTGCCTTTTAGCTCCTCTCACATAGAATGCATATGCAAAATGACCACAGCCTCAGTTTACAGTTATTAAATCTGGCTCTGAATTTCTTGTTTGGGCATGTGAACAGTCCAGGCGGGTGGATGTAAATGGAGCAGAGCTGGAACAGACTGTGGACTGCATGGAGGAGGCTCACAGCACTCAGAAACATAGATTTACTATTTCACGCTCCAGAGTCCATGCTGTCCTTAAAGACTTAAAGGCATTTCACACCAGGATTACAATTTTACAATCACAGAGAGTGACCTATCACTCACTCCCAGGTCCCACAACTCCAACCAAATCACCTATTCTTTCTTTAAAAATGAGCTTGCCCTCTATCAGCATTATTCATTCGCTCCCCAGTGGGAATTAGCAAAGTTTGTCGTGAGAATTTCACTTACTGGACTCTGGTAACTTGTTGGATGGAAACCAGCCAGAGCTGTGCTGTAAATCAAAGGAATTGGGATTTTAATAGAGCTGGATTATTCAAAATGAAAGGCATGATTGAAATAGGTTTTTTATTGTAAATGCAACCCTGATGTTGAATGCAAACTCAATTTCTACCTAATTCTTTCAAAGGCACTTCTACAGCAAGCACCTCCTGCAAACGACTTTTCTTTCGTTGCTTTATTGCATTTTGTATCACCTTTTTAACATTTTTCAAGTAATAATTAATATTTTTCATGCATTTAAAATATAATTTAATTCAATGTGTGCATTTACAAAATAAAACACAAATTTCTATTTCAAATTCATTTTTTTTCAATAGTGGTTAAACTTTACTAATACAATTCCATTTGGCCATACAATCATTTTAATGATTTTTATTACTTTTGCTATTTTTGATAGTTTCAGTAAAAGTAACAGTATTTTTAAAATAAAATTAGATTATAATATTAGAAGTATATTTTAAAATAGCTTAATTGTACATTGTATATTTAGCTGAGGTTGATATGGGTTTTTTTAAAGAATAAAAGTCTGAAAGATGGAAGGATGACATTTGAACAGTTTTTTTTAGTTCATTTTTGGAACCACACAAAAAAAAATCAATTAAGAATCAATTAATTAATCAACTAATATTAATTTATTGTATATACATTAACCCTTAGAAGTCTTTGCACACACCAGTGCGTGTGCCAATTACACCGGACGTTTTGAATTAGATAGGTATGATGTGATCCACCTACTGTTTATTTTTAATGTCAAATATTATGTGTAGGATTCAATGTTATTAGTTTTGATATTTTGGTTTTCAAACCAACAAGAGTTATGACCTTTATTTTGCAAGGTTAATAAAATGTGCGATACTAAAATGTGCTATACACAATGACTAAATTTAATGCTCAAAATTGTATTTATTTGTACAATTTCAAGAATTATTGTGTAATATACTAAAACTATATTTTTTAAATAGAAGCTAGGCCCCGGATTTCTATGGATTAACAATTAAAAGTGTGAAAACACCATTATTATGCATGGAAGCACAGCAATGCAAGCAAAAGTATAGAATTATTGTTTTTTTTTTCGTTAAATAAAAAATGATTACAATTTTTAAATAGACGACATAAAATAAGGTGCCTGACCTTAGTCATTTAGTCGTGCTTCTTCTCAAAATGATCTGATGAACTTTCCTGTGGCTCAGTTGGTAGAGCATTGTGCTTTTGTTGTGGGATCAAATCCCAGTGAAAGGAAGAACTGACAAAAAAAATGGGTTCATTCGTTCACAATGTAAGTCGCTTTGGATAAAAGCATCTGCCAAATACATAAATGTAAGAGTAACTTAAAGCACCCCTCACAAGATTGAGTGGCTTAATGGGCACAGTGGGGCTCAGATCCATAGACTGGTCGCTGTATTGCAGTCCATCCTTCACTAACTGCAATATTTTGGAGAGGTGCTGGGTCAAACTTTTGACTGGTAGTGTAGTTTTCAGAAAATACACAATTGGCCCTTTAGGAGCGCATATTAATCATGCAAAAACTGTTTCAATGTATGCACAGTCAAACAGAGGAGTTCTACATTGTTTACCCACTGCCAGAAGAAGAGTGGCATGTAAAGTAGAACAGTCAGGTGGCTTGAGCAGGTAGATTGACTTCTGTGCCGGGCTGTGACCATTTAGCCACAGATAACGCAGGTAATTGCATTTCTGGAAGAGCAGAAGCAGATGAAACACGACGCGAACAGATACCGCGGTCACACCGGCCCCTTCTGTCAGAGAATTTCATTTCTTTCCACGAGGAAGTCATGAATGCGATGGCTGAATCCAAATCCGTTCCCCCTGCACGTTTATCAGGCCTGGCCCACCAAGTGGGGAGATGGAGGTAATTCACTCAGCTGAGACTCACCACTTTAATCCAATTTACAGCCTCCCCCAGCAAGAGATAATTACAAGTCTTAAACCAGTTAGAAAGAGGGGTAGAGGGGGAGAGGAAAAACCCCTTGCTCTCCCAAAACTGCTCCCGGCTCTGCAAAAATATCGACAGAGAACGAGAGAGAAGATTTCTGCTGGGAGGACTCAAGCAAAGGCATTGTTAAAAACTAAGAAAGTGTGCAACTAATGAGGCAAAGTGAATTCCAGTGCAAATGGAAGCCTGGGGTAGAGCGTTCAAATACTCCCCGGGTCATGGTTGCACCTTTATGTGCACCCTGCAAAGGGAAAAGCTGACTTCAGGGTCAATGCTTTGCTGTGTTTTTGTGAGGAAAACCAGTTATAGAGCGGCAAGCACAGCTAGATGCTATTTTATCTTCGTTTAAGTTCTTAAATGGCTGCAAGAGCTTTGTCTGTAAACTCAGACTTGTTGCACAAAGCAGAGAAAAAAAATGTTTGTAGCCTTTTCAACAAAGCCCATCCAGTCAAGTCTATAAACTGATTGTGCTCAGGGATGAAATGTATCATTCTACATTTATATTCAATTTCTGATGACCTGTATCCCACTAGCATCTCAAAAATGTCTTTGTAGGGAGCCTTATTGATTTTCAAAAAGACGCTATAACAAAAGAAAGGGCAGCTATTGATTTTCCCCGCTGAAAATAATGTAACATTTAGCCCTTTGTAAACAGAATTAACCCGATATCAGTGGGCCATCCATGGGAAGTGACACTTGCACTGTCACATTAATAACCATACAGACACACTGTCATCGCCCGGTCCCCAGGTCATGGATTGTCATTATTCTTGGCAGTCAGCTCGTCTGATTGTACGTTCAAGAGTTTGCGTATGTCTCAGCTGTGTATGCGTGTGTTTCTCAAATTCCAGATATCTGGGTCAAATCTGCTTGTCTTGTATGTGAGACTGATCAGCACATAATCAGAATTAATCACATGAATGCATTTATCGATTCCTCTTGTTCATGCTTGGATAAGCAGCATTTCTCAGCCTGCACTCTTAGAGTAAGCTGCACCCGACACCATGATATGTATTTTAATGTTTATATACTCTATATGTGGTATCTTAGAATATTCGGTTTATGAAAACCTGTTTAAAATAAATGTCATTAAACATCACCTTTGCATGCATGCCCATAATGATAATAACATTTCCCATGAATCATTTTATTCATGTCCAAATGATATTGATGGTTTATTACAGGTATGTTGTTTACAGGAGAAAATTTCTGTTACAATTTAAACAAAAAATTCAATAAACAATTCTGATCTTAAATTTAAATTGTTTATTTGTCCTGAGTTTTTATTCAGTATTTACATTTTACATTTACATATCCAAAAAGTTTCAGCTTTTTAATTAATTTCTGATCTGTATTTTAATGACAAAACCGGTACTCTATACCCATTTTTTTATCCAATGACATGCCAATGGTAATCTATTTAAAAATGTTAAATGCCATGGTGACCTTTTGCATTGCACATACTATGGAAGTTGATTGTAAATCAAATTACATTAAATAAACTTTTCTTTTATTTCAGAGGATTTTCAGAATTTTAATGGAAAAATATAAAGTAAAACTCATTTGTTTGACATACCTTTCATATCGTATCATGCTATTCTATAGCAATTATATATCATTATCAACCCAATTCATATAGATAAGTTAGTGTTTACTCCACCTACTAGATGCCCTCAGTTTCAGAAGTTTCTTATTCCACACTTTTAACTTAAACCTAATGCTGTCAGTATTGGTGGGGCATATATGAATAATTTGATCAAGGTGTCACCAATCCATTCAGAACAACTCAACAGGAATTCAAATGCAGTACAATTTCCACAACTGTTAATCTGAAACTAAAATTAGATTTTTAGTTAAATGTCATTAAACATCACCTTTGCATGCATGCCCATAATGATAATAACATTTCCCATGAATCATTTTATTATGTCCAAATGATTGCCTGCAAAATTATCCTTCATTTTCCATTTTCATTACTTCAAATTTTTTCATGAAAGGCTAATCTAAAAAATAACTGTAGATAGTGTAAGATACAGCTTTTTCAAATGTGATAATGTGATAATGATAACATATATATCAATTATCATTATACAGTGGTACCCCGAGATACGAAATTAATCCATTTGTGGGTAGCTTTCGTATCTTCAACATTCCGTAACTCGAAGTATTCGTATCTCGAAGTACCACTGTATTATCAATGTATACATTATCATCATTATTATATTGGCACCTTTAAAAGTTTACTTTGAAGGAATTATTGCTATATTATGTAATGACACACATTATACATTTTATTTAAGTTAAACACATATTTTAAAAAGCCGACTATCGTAAAACAGAGTGAGTTTCTAAAAAACAATTACAAATTCAATATTTCTGTAGGTATATATATATATAACATATATAACATAACAACAATACGTGATAATACATTTCAATATAGAAATAAATATAAATAGATTTATCACTGTATATGAATTCAAACAGTAATCTAATATAAGATGTGAACAGTGTTTTGGTTTAAGAATTAATTAGGTTTAAATGTTGCTTGTAAAAGTGAAATTTCCATTGCAAAAAATTATCGATGACCCCCCATTAAATATGCAGCTATTTTAGTACATTAATTTCATCGTCAGAATCTATGTAAAGATGAGAGGTTCTGTTTTGAGTTGTACTTTTCCTGGTAAACTAGAGTATTGAAAGATACAACGTTCGCTGTTTGCTAATGCGAACAAGCCAATGAGCGAATGAGCAAGCCAGTCCGGGTCTGTGCTTTGATGTCAGAGCTAAGGAATGGGGTTAAGTTGTGTTAAAGAATGTGAGGAAATCATAATGAGGCGGACTCTCAGGGAGCGGAAGCGTCGGGGAGCCCTAATTAATGGAGGCAGAGACACTCCTAAAGTCTCCCATTCAGCCCTTCACAATGGCCGTCTCTCTGAAGCAGAACCTGCAGTGGAATATTAAAGAAATGAATGAAAACGGTGCAAATGCCTGACTCAGGGCCACCCCCGTCCCACCTCCTGTTTCTCTGGCTCTCATTGTATGCCTGTTCTAGAGTGTCTCCTCCAATCTTCCAGGGGAGTCCCATTCAAAGCACACTGCTTCAGAAGGTCCAGCGGCACCGTTTTGTAAATATGGCTTTGGACAATACCCACAAAGGGAAGGCGCGTTGCCAACAAGTATTCAAATTAAAGCGCTAAAAATGTTAACTCCTCAAGCTCCTCTTGACTCTTTAGATGAGGCATGACATAAAGAGCGATGGTGGTGTGGATGCAGAGGTTTTGGGCTATTTGAGAGGGCTGCATGGAAAAGTGTGGACCCACCTGTCACTGATTATCCATTCTGTTAAAGGGTTTAAGCTTGACCTCTCCTCCTCCTTTCTCCCCCTTAACACTAATCTGTTCATTAACTACCGACAACAAAGACGAAGAATTTTGAAGAGGTCACTGTGATGTGGCTTGTGCCTGTCTGAAAAATAAATGCGGCATCTGTATGTAACACAGGTGCTCAATGTAGCGCTGCATGTCAAAGGTTGGGGCATGACTCTTGATTCTTATAGAACAAACTGTTCCCTTGATTCTCACTGTACTATAGTAGAAGTTCCACTGAAGAACAAGTTTAGGCTTTACGCCAAAACATTTACTTGCCGTTAAAGTCAAATACATGTTTAAAACCGGTATTGGAGTCAAGGATTGCCAGGTCAGCTACGCAAGATCTTGCCAAAATACATTATTAGCCACATCAATGACTTTATTTTCTGCATTTTCACCATAGTTTTTCCCATGTTTTTACTCCTGCCTTGGTCAGGAGATCGGAGTTCTGTCACATGATCACTCATTCTCCGTTATTTGTCCATTCCTGTCTGGCTTGCTGTTAGTTTCATTACCCCCTCAGGTGTTTTGTGTTGTTCTCTTTTTATATTCCTGCTCCTACAAGAACTTGCCACTGGACCATTGTTGATCACTACAGGTCGTAGTGACTATAGTGAGTTTGTGAACAAAGTTTCGTTTATTCCTCCTCCTTTGGAGAAGTCTTATGTTATTCAGATTTTGTGATTATTTTTGTTCATGTTACTTGTTTTTGTGATCATTAAACTGTGATCTGTAAACTATAATAAATAGGACTTTCCAGAAACAGATAATTTGGAGGATATTGATGGTTTATTACAGGTATGTTGTTTACAGGAGAAAATTTCTGTTACAATTTAAACAAAAAATTCAATAAACAATTCTGATCTTAAATTTAAATTGTTTATTTGTCCTGAGTTTTTATTCAGTATTTACATTTTGCATTTACATATCCAAAAGGTTTCAGCTTTTTAATTAATTTCTGATCTGTATTTTAATGACAAAACCGGTACTCTATACCCATTTTTTTATCCAATGACATGCCATAAGTAATCTATTTAAAAATGTGAAATGCCATGGTGACCTTTTGCATTGCACATACTATGGAAGTTAATTGTAAATAAAATTACATTAAATAAACTTTTCTTTTATTTCAGAGGATTTACAGAATTTTAATGGAAAAATATAAAGTAAAACTCATTTGTTTAACATACCGGTACCTTTCATATCGTATCATGCTATTATCGTATCATTATCAACCCATTCATATGGTTAAGTTAGTGTTTACTCCACCTACTAGAATCCCTCAGTTTCAGAAGTTTCTTATTCCACAATTTTAACTTAAACCTAATGCTGTCAGTATTGGTGGGGCATATATGAATAATTTGATCAAGGTGTCACCAATCCATTCAGAACAACTCAACAGGAATTCAAATGCAGTACAATTTCCACAACTGTTAATCTGAAACTAAAATTAGATTTTTAGTTATTGTGAATAATTTTTTTCATTACTACTCTTTCTTTAATCCTGTAAAGGCCCATAAACGCTCTTCT
This sequence comes from Danionella cerebrum, assembly GCA_007224835.1. Classification (NCBI taxonomy): domain Eukaryota; kingdom Metazoa; phylum Chordata; class Actinopteri; order Cypriniformes; family Danionidae; genus Danionella; species Danionella cerebrum. The sequence continues at coordinate 567,410 of SRMA01025335.1, forward strand.
TTCTCACTTCGATAAACTTAATTTACCTCGCATCCACAACGTCATGTTAATTTGCTTGGAATCTGTAAATGTCAGTTAGTTGTCTATTTATTAGTTTTTGACAGGCATAAAGATATGCAGATTAATTCATGACCCCAAGAAAAATTGGACAACAATTACTGCCAAATGTGTCTGTCAGAGCAGAAATGTAAAGGTAGCAAAAAGATGACAAGAGTACATGCTCAATTCATTATCCGTATTAATGAAGTTCTGCTTGATTACTTGTAGGTGACATTCAACGCCTTAGTATTTTTTTCTCACCCGACATAATGGACACTCACATGTAAATAATTGAATCCTCAATGATTAAGCATAGTAACATTTTGAGTTTTATTAATGTCCTCTTTGATAGCTCTATAATTAAATGTGGGGCAGTCGTTGGTCATAATTAAACAATGTAACATCTCAAGGTTTGATCTTTTAGCCTCTGACCTGCAAATTAAATGAGTCAGAGAAAGTGCTTTGTAAAAGCATACTAAGGTCACCTTTAAGTGCTATGGAAGAGGGTTTGTGGAGCTCTCAGATCAGTTTGCATCTATTAAAAGTTCAAACACTGTATATTTTTATCAGTTTCTTAGCTTTTTATTTTGAGAAAACAAAATATATAAAACATTACATTTGATTGGTAACTTCAAGTATCTACAATCACATTGATTGTAATGGAATGTCTTTAAAAATCTTAAATAAATGCCAAAGAATTTGGACTTGCGAAGCTACTTTGACGCATTGCAAAGTCAAAACCATTATTTAAATGAAAATGATTATAATTGGACGGTGTATTATTTATTATATTATGTTTATTACATCAACATCAGTCTCCGGTAGCAACTTATGTTTTTTTCTTTCTTTTTGACGTCATTGGAAGAGGCTTTTATACAAATTGACTTATTGATGCTTATTCGACTTTTCTGATCCCTGGGATTGGAACCCTCAACAGTTATTGGAAGCTCTGTGTTGTAAAGTGTAAAAGACAGGAAGCATATCAGTGGCAAAAGTAATGAGGTACTTAACATGTGTGAGTATGCCAATACTTTAAAAGGGAAGATTACAAAAAAGGGAGGATTTTATTTATTTGTAACCTCTCGCCAAGTCATTGGCATTTTGATGCTTGAGGTAACTTGAACCTTCTGGTCCCTTCTCAGATTTTATTTGCTTCTTCTTGAGCCAGTCATCTTTTGCCTTGGCTGTGTGTCTTGGTGTCATTGTCAAGCTGGAATACACTTCCACCCTCTGGCTGAATGCAAGAGGATTTCAACAAAGATTAAATGACCCATTTACTGATGCAGTGAAATTGCCCTGTCCTTGGAAGAAAAACACAAGTACGTAGAATAAAAATACAAGTATAATAATAACAATAATAGTAATTCTATTTAAGGACTCTCCATGTCACTGTAGAGCATTACAAACAACAAATCTAAAGGGAAAACAGCCAGAAAGTGATGTTGTATAACAAGTTTCAGGAAAGGCAATTGGAAGATGCAGCGGGTGCCCCTATTAATTCCTTCAAATTATATCATATTTAAACCTTACACCCCAAAACTTCTCACTTGGAGGTTTCCACGAATATAATCCACATCTGGACACTGTGGTGAACTCATGAAAATAAATATGTAATTTCTATATAAAAATGCTTAAATGACTGATGGAAAAGAAAAGTGTTAAGGTTCTAAAAGACTCATGTGATGTGCACTGAGAACGGGAGGTTGTTGCAGCATCCCTCCTCCTTTAAACATAGTATGTGGATTTGATGCCAGAGTAGTTGATTTTGGTATCATCTGACAATGGTTTCACCCATTCCTCCTCTGACGCCTTCAGATTTTATTGCAAACATAAACAGGTGACTAATGTGGGTTTTCTTGAGCAGGGGACTTAATGCCATGATTTGTGTTTCAATTGTTTCCGTGGTGATCAGCAGCCTGGAGAACCTCATGTCATTTTGGAAAAACCAACCAAAACTCACAATGTTAAATCAAAATCAACAAATTGGTCAAAATCAACAGTAGGACAAATACTCTGAGTAATACAAATAAAAAAACTTTCTCGATATACCTAATTCGAATGAGGTATTCAAGATAAACTTAGTAAAGGTATAGAGCCCGGAATCCTGCCACACTGACATGTTTCCCTCATTTCTTTTCATTCCATCGGTCCAGTAAACAACATCTGCCATTCCATTTGCTCACCTCACACTGTAACCTCTGTCTAGTATAGTTAAGTGAATGCACAATGGAGGGTAATGATCTTCTACTAATGTCTGCTATTACCAGCACTCTCCCAGTGATAGATTAGACTAGATACCTTGTATATTTTCTCAAGGCCATTGTTGTCTAATCTGCTTCCATTGATGTTTTTCATAGAACCTTTTGCATTTTGTCTTCCTTTTCTGTTGTTTATTTAAGGTTTTAATCAATGAACTGAATTAGGATGCTGCTGATGGTATTCCAGCAGTCCTCTGAGGACACCTGATTTTTTCACATTAAAGGATTCAACTGTGTTAAGCTGTTGATAAAGATAAGTGCCCTCGGCCCCGGGTGCATTAGCTTTATAAGTAAATGGCACAGTGCCTGAGACATAGATCAGCCTCTTACATGCAGATCAGGCCTAGATCAATATGACACCCCGGGCTGACCCCGAGACCTCGGGTCAATAGCTCTTAAATCAGTGTGCACAAAATTAGCCGTCATCAAGCTCTGTTAATGGAGATACCTCATCCGTGGCAATCAACCGAAAACACTGACTTTTGTTCCCTTTTATTTTCTTTATTTTACATTTTATTCAAAATTAAATTTGAAACAAATTTTTGTTGTTTGTTTAAAAAAAAAAAAAGCAGGGCAGTATATGATGAAAATTGTGTTAGTGTACACTTAAATAGTTTGAAACTGATTAAGAAACATTCTCTGTTCTGTTATTACTATTTGTTTGTTATTTAGGTGCAAAAACTGCAACACGCGAGCGAGTAAAAATAGAATCAGTATTTCATGAAATTTTTTGCGTATGATGTGTTCAGAAGATTATACACCCAAAAGTTTGTCAAGTTTTCAGTTTCCCTAGATATTATCACCATGACAGTAATGGCATTCATTTCCGTTAGGAGACAATTCAGATTTAAGAATCATTTTATGAGAGCAATTTGTTTTGGAAAGATTTATACACTTGGTTTGGTAAAAACAAACTACCAGTTGTAATATACACATATACTATTCATTAAATATGAATATTGTGGTATTGTAAAGAGTAAACATGAAGAAAAGAGAAATGTTACACTACATTTCCGTAGCATTTCTAAATAGTCACTATATTGTCGAGTATTCATTAACAAATCCCCAAGCACCTAGGCATGCAGGGTGTGCTTGTAAAAGAATGGGCCCTCCCAGGAGCTCAGTGAATCCCAACATGTATTCGTGACTCTAACTGTGCAATAAACTTTCCTCACTGTCAGAAGTAATATGATGGTGATTGGTAATGAAAGTATCTCAGACCCTCAAATTTCATGTTGCATTCAGATAAGCTCAAGAATTCAATGAATGAGATTCCGTGGCTGAGCAGCTTTGTCCTAGAATTCACTAAAGGCCTCGTGCTAATGGACTCTGGTGTGGTGGGGATGCTTTTTCTGTTGACAAATCTCAATTTTTTATCTGGCAATCTGATTAACAACTCTGTATTTGGAGGTAATTGTAACTGCCAAATGAGAAGTTAGATGGAGGGGGATTTTGGTTTGGGGTTGTTTTTCAGGAGCTGTACCTGTCCTCTTATTTCTTATTTCTTAATGTTGTGTGATTTCCATGCCCTCTAAATTGTGTAAACTGACCTGAAAGCGGTCGACCACATTCGTGAAATGAAGTATGGGAAACCTTCTAGGAAGAGTTGACGTCGTTAGATCCATTTTGAATTGAAGGATGGTGTATCGAGAAGTTCACATGCACATAAAAGCAGATGAACAAATCGTTTTAGAAATGAAGATGTAGTAAATGTATTTACACTAACTGGTGTATGTAATATTTCCAAAATAAAGACAAAACGGCTTAGAGAAAGTCCAGTTTACATGAATAAAATCCCGCTAGTTTACACAACTTTCCTCAATATATTATGTATGGTGTAAATACACCAGATAGAATCTATAACATTGAACAAGTTGTGTTTTTAGCCCTAATGGGCAATGCTTACAAACTTGAAATGCGTCTTTGTCCACAACGGCTTGAGATACATGAAAAATGCTGAATGAAAAATTGAAAAAACGTTGAGTCTTTCATGTGGGATCTTCATAATGTTTCTTGTAGGAAAAGGTGCTTAGAATATTAATGTTAAACAGTGGCAAGAAATCACAGAATTTAATGAATCGCGGTTGCCAGGTAGAATGAGTAATATATTTAAATGCAGTTGTAGTTATACTTTTATTAAACTGAGTACTAAATTAGTACTTGTCTTATAAGCACAACACTGCCAGCTACTGGCCTGCCAATAAGATTTTACCACTTTCCAATGCGACTAAACAACGCTTTGTCCATATTTTTGCTTAAATGTAAACCTTCTTTTAAGAAAACACGTTTTAATGCATCACTGTCACAAACAAAATACCGATAAAATATTTTATGGCTGTTGAGTTGAAGCGGATCTCAGTCTCATCAGAACTCTTTTCCCGAAAATGTTTGTTCTCTGCGCCTACAAGCATTCCCTTGAGGAAGTAATATTAAATTCAGAATATGATGGGCTCTTTGAACTCATTTACTTGTGGTTACTGTTTAATCCACAGGCGTTTCATTTACACTGGTGAGTAGGAGCAGTCTGAGGGATATTGTTTCCCCGAGGAGATCATTGACTAAAACACTTTGCATTCCATTGACTGTATGTAAGTCATTTTCAGAGGTTATAACCCAGAGTCAGTGAAGGAGGACTCAACTGCCTTTATAACCCAAATCGAAAAGCCCCTTTTCTTTTCACCACTAATAGAAAATAACTCCTGTACTCGTTTTAATAATCACCATTACCATTTATTATAATCCTACTTCGATTGTTGACACATTCATTTATTTATTTAGCCACAATATCTTTTCTTTTTTTTTCTCTACAAGCAAGACTAGATTTATTCATATACATTTAATCATATACAAAACAACATTTACACTTTTTTAAATTCACTGAATTGGAAATGATTCATTAATTGCTCCTGAACATTTTTATTTATCTATTTTAACCCATCCCACTGCATTTCAGCAAGTGCCTGGGATTATTGGGGCCTCTCCGCGAGACTTCCCGGCAGGTGAACAGATCTGAGGGCAGCCATGCAGACTAAAAGTGGCCCTCCTAACAATCCCAGGCAGCCCCGGCCACAGCGGAGACTTTAACTGAGCAGCACAAACTGTTTTCTCAACAAAGGGATTGGCTCAAACAAATGTCATAAGCCTTTAATGAGAGAGCTGATCTCACTAAAACCTACTTCTATTCACAGGGCCCATCGCCATTGGAGTCATTGAGACTAAACAGAGGCTCTCTCTCTTAGGAACCCACTGCAGCCAAGCCACATGACAATGCAGGTCAATTAATTGGTTCAAAAAAGTGGGAATCCAATTAATGTGTATCAAGCTGGCATTTTTGCATGATGATAGCTCATTAGTGGGGGTGTTTTGCTGGATTATCCCCCCCTCATTAAAAGGCTGTCTCTCTCAGTAGGGCTTTAGGCAGCAGGGAGGAGATTCTTTATGCAACAGGTCTGAAACAAAAACTCTATGTTATCCTCATTTAATGGATTTAACGCTGTTGAATTTTTAAATGGCTTGGGCAGATGCCTTTTCACAGGACTCTCCAATTCACATTCACTTTCACATCAATCCTAAATTTCAGAAGGGTTTAGAGGGAAAGTGAGCGCAAACTTTTGCTTGTTGTTACCAAGTACTCTGCGTTGTTTGATGTTTTGTTTTATTTATTTATTTTTTTTTGTTTTGCTTTGGTTTGTTTTAGTTTTTTATTTGTTTTTTGTTTTATTACAACCCCCTAAAAATTCTTCATAATAAAATAAAAACATAATAGAACTACATAATAAAATAAAATCATTTGATTTACAAAAATTGGTATTCTCTTGGTTTATGTAAAATTTGAATTTTAAAATGACAGATGTCGATTTTGAAGATCAAAAATACAGACTCTTGTTTTTGTTTTTTTGTTTTTAAATTATCTGCGAGCGGAAGATTGATATCCTTGCCACACCAGTGTAGAATAACTTCACTTTAATCTTGTTTGAGGCAAAATTTCAAGTGGAGTGTGTCTAGTTCTTTCCGAGATTACTTTATCTTTCTTTCCGCAGCCTCTTGTGCCTTTGTCCCTCTGGCACTGGATGTCCCATTACCCTTCACAAGCAGCCAGCCTCTGCTGTTTGCCCACTGCTTTCCACTGAGGCCCACATTAGCACGCCGGGCAGAAAGGCCTTCTCTTCTCTTTTCCCTCATCGCTGCCCTTCTTTACAAACTCTGAGTAATTGATGATTGTCTCCAGTTTAGGCCATTTTGTTACAATCACCGCCAGAAGGAAATGGTATTTTAGTTTTTAATTAACATTCAAGTTTCATCTTTTAGGGTATATAGGGTTGTACTAATTTGGGGTGAAGCGTATGTTTTGACTCATTTAAATATTTAAAAAATCCATGTTTGTGTCTCGTGATGTATTCAGGCAGCTGTGAAAAGGACAATTAGTCCAAAGTCATGCGGTTTTGGGAAGTTATCTTAAGATCTTGGGCACATGATCTAGGTCACCAGGACTTGGTTAAAAAAAAGTGCCCTATTGTTCCTGGAAATGATGCAAACTGATGAAATATATTGAAGTATAATACTGTAAGCTTCAAGTGTATCAAGTGTCACCTACAATTCTATCCCTTTGTACATTTATAATTGTTTTAATTAGATCTGAAACCCCTTGTCCATTTCCCCTGTTTTTCCATCATGTTCAACAAACAGTCATTTATGAAACCAAATTGCTTCAAATGGATTATAATTGAAGTCAGTAATTATAGCCTTAGAACATTCAAAAGTAGCGTTGTATATCTGCTGTGAACTCTATTCAAAATAAAAAGAGTGTCTCTTTCATGAGGGTATCAAAGTTTAGATGAATTCAGCCTCGAGTCATGGCAAACGTTAATTGTCATCGAGTAATGATGAAGTGAGAAAATAATTAGGAATATGTTAATCATAATGTTTGCTACCTAAAGCATGCTGGTTTTTCCTGCAGTCTGATACACATTAGGTCTTGCAGTCTAATACACACTGGAAAACGTTGTGAGCTTGGGGTTTGTACAGCAGTGTGTTTTGACAGAAAATAAGCTTTTGTGTGTGTTTGTGTGGTGGTAATTGAACTGTGTTGACCCAGCAATCCCTTGTGAAAGAGTGTGTGACACATCAGAGCATGAAAGACGGCTTCAGTTACTTCCTGTCTAATCCTGCTGGTCAAGCCCTGAGTGACTCACCGGACGCTCTAACATCCCTACAACAATTTCATTTTACAAAAAATATATATCATGCCTATGTCAATTGTATTGTATTCTGTATTGACTATTTATAAATACATATTTTACATTTTTATATGTTATTTTCAATAGATTAGTTCAAGTTCAGGGAGTTATCATCGTGTGCCAATCACACCGGCTGTTTTGAATTAAGTAGGAATGACATATTGTTTAATTTCAAATATAATGTGTAGGGTTCAAAAGGTAAATATTTTGACATATATGACCTTTACAAGAGTTATGACACATTTCCAGGTAATTCAAATTGAAATCTGAGAAAATGTGCGCTTATCTTTCAGCTTGAGTTTACAAACCGCATATCAGTGCCATCAGTGCCATCTAGTGGTGAAAAGAAGGGATAACCATTGGAAGTACAATACCTGTGATTTGGAGATTTAATTTGTTATTATTATCATTATTATTATTATTATTATTATTATATATTTTTTTTAATTCTGGAACAAAAATACAATGGCACAAAAAGTGCTTGGAACAGTGTTCCAGTGTAAGGTTTAGGAAAGGTTTGTCAGGCTTTTTTATCAATGTTCACATTATTTAGATATTTTCGTTGCTTTTTGGGAGGATTTATTCATTTTTTTATTTATTAATTTATTAATTTTTGACAAACACTTTTGGGTTTTGTTATAAAACTTAGTAGAAAGGTGAAAAACAGTTATTGTACAATTGTTGTGCAAAAAAATAAAGATAAAGTTTTGAAGCAAAATTAAAATTTGTAAAAAAAAAATTATTACTTATGTAAAACATATTTTCAGGATTTTGTTCATTGATGGTTCATAAACCACTCATGGAAAATATGAACTGTATAGTATCTACTTTCATTTTTAGAAACATACACACAATGTATGCCACCTATCAAAAGTTTGGAACCAGCTTACTTCAGTATAGTGACCATATACTAAAATGTTTTAAATACAAGTTGTAACAGCAAATATGTACAGTTTTGCTGTAGTTATTGTAGAGCAAATCTAGAAATCATATGCTTTTTATATGCTTGCAAAATCATAACTTTGTTCCTCACCCCATTGACCGTTTCGACTGCACATTGTTAGTACAGAAATAAATGTATAACTCATACATTCATTTTCTTTACCCGCTTGTCTCCTGCACACTTTGAACGAAAGATTGACCTGGTGGGTGCTATCCATTCCGTCACCGTGCGCCATTAATATACATAACTTGTACGATCAAATACAGCATATATCTATATGAACAGATAAATATATTTTTTTCCTCTTTCCTTCAAATACTGAGACATTTTGCTTTTAAAATCGTATAAGTGTACGGTTTAATAGAACCATGGGCCTTCTGAAAGAAAGCTTAAGAAAATAAGTTATTTTTAAAAAAAAAAATTTCTTTTAAAATTGCAACCAATAGGTTTACACATTGCTTATACAAAGGTGGTTGAAGCTAAATTAATTTAACTTGAGAAAATATTTGGCTAACCAGTTCTTTTTGAACAAATTTATAGATGTGCACTCTTCCTGCATCATCTCAATAGACATTGCAGTGTATTTTAAGGTGTTAGAAGGGTTACAAATCGTGTTTTAATTTCATTCCATTGGGATCAGAAGTAACAAATAATGTGTTTTATATACATTATACATTTTTAATCTTTCTCAAGTAAATCATTAAATTGTTAATTTCACTCATTCACAGCAACAGTTAAATCAACACAATTGTGTGGAAGTATACAAACACTGCCACAGTGTTAAATCCGTACTCACATACTGCTAAATTTAGCTCTGGGGCAGTGTTCAAATTAGAGGTGTTATGATGCACTTATAGATAATAAGATATATGCACAATGTGAAAAGTATGCTTTACATTGCATTTGTTATATAACTATAGAAACCATTTGCATGTTTAACTTGTCAATGGAGAACAAGACTGAATTGTTTTGTTAATTTGCAGAGCTAGAGTGTAGTTTGATTTTCTATTAAAGCATGTAATATCCTCCACACACTAGAGGGCATCACAAAAGTTTGCATTAGGATGTCTCTTGCACCCTGAGTGAAGGAGAGCGCTTGTTTTATCATGTTTCTCTTGTTGGAGAGTAATGGATCATTATCAACTAGTAAATATTAAACAAAACACAATGACAACTTGGAGAAGTTTCAGAAGTGACTAGAATGATAACCACTCCAAGAAGCAAATGCATATCAGCTCCTAGATGATTTGTCTAGTGTGCCACCAATATGTTGTTGAAGTTTATATAGTTCCACAACATTGAGTAAATAACTTTAACTTGTGTGAACTGTATCTCAAATACTGAATTAATATGACAATAAACCGCTTTTTTACTTTGTAAATGTATGTTCAGTCTCTCTGATGAGCATAAATTAGTTGCAATTTGTTGGGTCTCGCAGAATGCTCCTCAGAGAAACCTAGTGTATAGTATGCGGCATGCATAAGAGCAGATCCCTTTCCACATCTCTTTAGACTCAAATCCAACAGTAGCTGTAGGGTTAAACCCTTTTCATTCATTGCCTGTAATATACTGAAACACAGTGGAGTACAGCAGTGCAGCGGGGAGTTTGATTTCAGCCAGATACTGACCCCAACAATGGGCAGATTTAATCTGCTGAGAACGCGGTCGGCCCTGTAAAGCAGGCTGCTAGTGCCTTTACCCACTCATGCCATCTGTTAAGAGGCTGCTCCAAAGTTCAGCTTGGATTCACAAGCCCCAGGAGTTCCACCAGCTTGCATACTTCACCAAGCCGCTGGATCATAGCGTGCGTGAGGCTTGTATGTATGTCTGTGTGCGTTTGTGTGTTCATGTGTGCATGTCTGGACCCACCTCTGCTCCACAAGCCAAAGCGAATGTCCCGGCATTGAGACTGGCTGCCGTCATTCAGGGTAAGAAGACTGTAGAGTAAATCCATGACCGTAGAACACGGCTATACTGAGAGAAACTAGTTCTGGCGTTGTTTTTTCTTTGCTTTTTTTATAGTTTCCATTGAATCTTTTTGAAAGGGAGCAGTGTTGCAGTGACCCGTCTTTCTCTGATGTATAGCGCCACCATCATGCTAATGAATTCTGTGTCGGATCATGAAGGCCATGGGCAGTATTCAAGTCCAGCTGAACCATTGTCCTCTATTTTCTCGTATGACTAAATTACAGGCACATTATTTACAGCTAAAATTAAACTACTGAGAATATTGGACAAAGCATAAACTGACTGATATCTGGATAACTTTCAAGATTGTAAATGAACTTGCTTTTGCTTAGGTCACACTCTTAATCAAAGAAATATTTACTTTATATCACGGATATCTTTTAGAGGGTATACAGATAGAGTTTGAATTATGAGTCTCTTCTACAAATATGTCTAGATCAGGTTCATAAATCTGAATAGGTTTCTGCTTATCTCCTCTAGGTACTGTTCAAGGTATCACACAGTAATGTCTGTTTTATATATAGTAACAGTTAAATTAGTGGATTAAGCTCATGATTTTACTCCTACATCTTGGATTCCTTTGACTCTCCCTTTGCTTTTTGGGTTAATAGATAACTCCAAACAGCTTGTTGAAAAATGATTTCGTTTGACCCATGAAATCATTAAAAAGTCGAGCCGCAGCCATACATACTTTACAATTGAAATGCTTTGGGCTGGCGTGATTGAATTTCTGACCTTTATGTGAAATGAGCTCAAGGGTTTTTGTTTTTTTAGAGTTTCTGTAGACACATAGCTCTCCACTTGACTCATGTAATATTGAGAGCTGAAGATAAGAGTGCTCACTTTAGACTTTACATCCATGAAGTGGGCTTAGTTGCTTTGGATGGATTATTTGATTAAATTAACCAATTTAGTAATGATCTCAAGGTGAAGGAATGGATGAAAGTAAATTAATTATGTGCTTCTAGGAAATGTCAGTGATGTAAAGAGAGTTTTTTTTCTTGTACATATTACTCTGTTTTTTAGGTTTCTGTTTTTGAACATGTCTTGTATTTGAGAGCATTTTTGGCTTGTTGATTGGCTTGGTGAAATGAGTGTGTGAGACTGGATTGAAGCGGTGCATTTCTGGCTGTACAGGAGCCGGGATGTCGGGGAAACTTTGGAGAGGAACCTGGCAGAGACGCCAATCAATGGCACGGTTCACATTAAAAAGTGCTGACAGCAGTGGGAGAGAGAGTTCCCACTTTCATCTAGTGCGAGACCTTCTGCTAACCTTCACGTCACACTTTTCCTCTCAAGAGCTGCTTTCTTTATTAAATTGTGTTGCATCCCACAGTGGAATTCAAGGTACCGCCTGCTTTGTCACTTATCACGAAACTTTTGACTCATTGCATTTTTTTATCTAGGAAACAATTCTTATGATAGCCTTGAACCTGGGTCTTTGAGGAGCCCACACAAGTTATAACGGTTTTGCTTAATATAGTTTGCTGACCAGCACTAAAAACAGTTTTACATATAAGTTTGAGTCAAAAAAATGTCAGTCCAGTTTGTTTTGAGATATTTAATCTGGCAAAAAACAGGAAACATCTAATGTTGATATATTTTGTGGAATTCAGAAGCACAAGTATTTTTGCATTCAACTATATATATTAAACATGTTTTTGTATTGTTTACAAGGTTATCTTGTAAAACACGTATTTCTATCTTTCCACATTGTCACATAAGTTTGTTCTAAACTTCAGGCTCTTAAATATAAAGGTGAAAAGGTTGGGTTCTGACCACTAGATGTGGCTAGTTTGCTGCTTGTCACAGAAAACTAGCAAAACCTAAATCTACTGCTTCTTAATGAGGAGCATGTACATGCATCTTTTATTTAGATAGGTCAGCGTATATTTTATTTTTCTTTAAAACAGTAGTTAAATTTGTATTTCTGTTTATTTGATTCAGCCTCAAAACTGGGGCAAATTATGGAGCTGTTGTAGAATTCTAATCTCACCAGAAGCATATTAGCCATATTTGTTTGGATTATCCGATTAATAAAATCAGATCTCATTACTGTATAGACTGTTTAGTCTATAACACTAAATCATGTTTTATTATTAAAAGTAATATTATTATGATTTTGAGATGTGTTCAAAGCAGCAAGCTGTTGTTTCAGACCTCGCGGGTTAGACATTAACGGGACTTGTTATGTTCAGTTTACGGTTTGTCAGTGCCTGACTATTAGCCTCTTATTATTTGCAATGTATTTATTGTTGTCGTTGGTGGTGGTGTGGTTTTTGTGGTTATTAATTGCAATTACTAGCCCGTATTTTGAGAACTGTATGAAGTAAGCGTTCAAGCGCTTCAGATTGTATTTGTGGCAGGAGCAAATGTCCGGTGAGACAGGAAGTACTGCCATCACGTGGCTCAATGTGGCTACTGCGACAAAATAAAATCAGACTTCCGATTATCTACTTGATAAAATCTAAAAACGGACTGTTTTATACAAGTTCATATTGTGTAATATTGTGTTTAAACGTTTAAATTGCAATATTGCCAATTATTTAATTTTGGTGCTTTTTATTTATTTGTATGGTCTTATACTTTCTGTATTATCTCCACCATGCTGTGAAAAATAAATAATATTTAGAAGAAGAAAAAAAATGGATTGACCAGTAAACAATAATCCAGGACAAATTTTTGGTTTTAGTATTTATTTCTCTAGAACCTTATTTTATGCTTTGGGGATTTTGGGGGGGTTTCCGCCTGAATAATTATAAAACTTCTCCTATTCACATACATTGCCTTAGAAACAAATGTGTTCTGTTAATATTTCTGTTAACTGTGTTGAAAGCTTTTAATGTTACTCCGTGTGCTAAAAGAAAAGCAGCTTTTTTTGGTAAAACAACAAAAAAAATGTGACAGTTTGCCATAGCCCTGTATGTATTATTATAGTAAGTTTTAATTACTCGTCAGGAAACACTGTCTCCAAAAAAAAACGTTGCCACCAAAAGTTAATCAAATCAATTGGTGAGAGGCATTTTTTAGGATTTCTAACCTGTATAAAGTTACATTGTTATTATGAAAAAATCCATGTATTTGCGCTTGGTTCCTCAAAAGGATCATTTAAGTGTCTAGGACAAATAAATGTTTCGGTTAAAATATTTTAAATTTAAAATATATATATAATAAATAATGTTAAATAAATCTATGTAAAAAAAACTATTTTTCCACTTCCAAATGACACAATCCTTTAATCTTTTACCTTCAAAAATGAACAGTATATTCTGATGGTGACATTAAAAAGCCACCAATGGGATCACAGAGTTTATTGCGCCTAACCTTATTTTAGATTCATTGAGACAATCGATTATTAATTTTTTACTTTCTAAAGCAGTGTACCCTGCTGTCTGCAGGTGGATTTCTCCAGCTCACACTGGGCATGAGCCGAAGCCTGTACAGGTTGCCAGTCTTTGGTCTTGTTACCTGTAAAATATGTCTTCTTCTGCTCGGAGCCCCTTATGAGCTGTCAGGATCACACAAAGGAAGGAAGTAGGATATTAAGTTGCTGAGCTGGCCTTGTGTGCTGTGTTTATTTGCTGTGTCAGAGACTGAGAGATTACGCTGCTGGAATCTGCTCAGGTGTCTCCTCAGGGCTGAAGTGGCCGGTCGGGAGCCAGCCATGCCCTGTTGACACTGGAATTAAGAATGAAAGTTTGACTGGAGACAATTCACTGCCAGTAAGTGGCTTCCATCAATCATTCTGGTGAAAAAAGGTGGAAGCATACACTCAAAGTCCAGAACTGTTTGTGGCTAGAAATAGACCCTGCTTCAGAAATAAAGATTGTTTATGCATGTGGTGAACTATTGTTCTTGTTTGAGCTTTGAGACAGGTTGTGTTCTTATTCTAAAAGTAATAAAACTGACACGGTTGAGGTTATTTTACCCTGACTTAAAACTCAAAGCAGCTTTAAAAAGGAAGATTGTGAATTACACCAACATGTGCATAAACCTCTTTTCTGTGTTTGTTTATTGTAATTCATTCATTCATTCATTCATTTTCCATTCCCGCTTATTCCCTTTCGGGGTCACGGGGGTCTGCCGGTGCCTATCTCCGGCACACATTGGGCGAGAGGCGGGGGTACACCCTGGACAGTTCGCCAGTCCATCGCAGTATTGTAATTTATTTTATTTTATTAATAATTAACATTATTCAAAATTCTGAATTGTTTCATTGTGTGATATCATTTTGGTGAATGACATCTGGAGACAAATGCTTGGACTTGGGAAGAATTTATTTTTTAAAGATCTTTCTGCACAGTTTCATGCAATAGATTGCTCCTTTATTCAAAAGTTATATTCAGTTGTTGAATATTTGCTCCGTTTATGGCGAGCTGTGGTGGTGGTGGTGGTGGAGGCAGGGGTTAAGATATAGTTGATTGAACACACTGTGACCTTTTGACCCGATACAAGGTATGCTGTCACACTATACACGGTGTGTTGTTGCAGAGGAACTTGCCTTTAAACAGTCTATTACAGGCTTGTCAACAAACTTTAACCAGTAAAACATTCATGATTTAACGTAATTAAACTCTCAAAACCATAAAACAGCAAGGATTTAATAATTCAATTGCTTAATAAGTTCCTACTTGTTTAAAAATGAATTCATATACAAACACAATTACATGGGTTTGCATTTAAATTAAAATTTCCAGCGTTGATGTAAAAATGTGAGTTTGAAGTATATTTAGCTGTTTGTATAGAGTATATATGTATTTAAATATTTCATATTTTTATTCATGATACATTTTACATTAAATGAAAAATGTTGATTCAGTAATCATATGTAATTTAAAAACATGTTGGTGATAAATCTGTACAAGTTTGCCATTGTTGTTGTATTTTTGCTACATTTTCTAATGGTTTGTTTTGCAGCAAATATTGCTAACACATTTCTATATAATGCCTATTTGCAAGAACCTTTTTTTTAACTGTGAAATGAAACAGTAAAGTGGGGTTTTGCTTGACAAAAGAAAAAGCCATTCCTTTCTCATTGTAGTGCATCATCAGAAGCTAAAAATGGCTGCTTGCCCTCTCCGCTGTCATTGGGTTTTGATTGATGACCAGAAAAGAATTGTGTCTTGCTGACTGTGTAGAAAGTCGATCCTGTAGACCGGAACCCATGCATGTGAAAAATCATGGATAAATGTGAGCATCTGACTTATTGTCTGGAGGAACTCTTTTAGCAGCCTTACAGTCAGCGGAGAAACCGGTATAACCCGAGGCAGGATAAACAGAGGAAGTTTCCGGAAAGTCTCCTTCAGACCTGTCTGTCCTGCCTCCACCGTCTCTCTGATGGGGATAGATGGAGCTCTGCTTATGCTACCATCACAATGAATACAAATGTGTGCGAGTGTGTGGTTTCAGACTCATCAGCAAGAGACTCACAGGTCTTCAAGGTCAAAGGGACCGTTTGTAACTTAGAACAAATTTATTTTCTTGTACTTATTATCCTAAGATTTCTTGCTTTGTATCATAAACAGTACCGTTGCAAGAGTGAGAGAAGGAGAGATTCCAAGCCATGTTGATTTATTCTAAACAGTCCAAAAGGTTTGGTTAAATGTCATTTTAAACGTTTTTATGTCCCATTATTACTAACATTGGACCAATGATATCCTACCTGTCACTGGGCACTGATTAGGGTCTGATCTCTGACACACATTTTTTTTTTAAACCCTTTAATGAAATTGTATTTTGTCTGAACACTTCTGATTTTTGTTATAAACAACAAAAAAAAAAACAGTTTGGAAATGTACTTCTTTCTATTATTAAAAAAAGTTGTACTAATATATATAATTTATAACAGCAAATTGTAAAGAGGTCCCGGACTTCCAAGGGTTAACCAAATCATTGGAATTATTATAAGGAGCTAATTAAATATATATATATATATATATATATATATATATATATTTAATTAAATTATAATTATATATATATGATCTCTAAAGAACTATAAGTACGAAAGAATGCTGTTTAAAGCTGTAATGTTAGATCTGCTTGGTAGTACCAAGAAATTCTTTTAAGTTTAAATTTTTTTATGAAATCAACAAGTATTACGTAATCAAAATAATCCACATTGTGACTTAGACAAAACTAACATGTGAAGGTATTTTCAATAACTATACTTTTAACTGACTGGAAAAATAAAGCCATTACAGAAATCAAGTTCTCAGGTTTTTTTTTAAAGAATAGGTTTTCGTTTTTTGCTATTTCCTCAGGACATTAAGACACAGGATGAGTGGTTTGGCATGCATTATAGACGAGTACAACAAGGATGTTCTGTCGGCTAAATAGTGAAGAGAAGAGCTTTGCTGGATTGTGCTGAATGATGCATTAGGCAATGGGAAAACAATTAAAAGTACCATGTTTTTTTTAGTGGGCTAATAGATGTCCCTGTTTTGAAAGCAGCATGGGATTCCCTCCTAGACAGAGGAAAAATGCCGTGATACTGAGACATGTTACTGAGAGCATGAATATTACAGGAGCAGAACAAATAATGCAGAAATGACTAATCATAGCTGAGGTCATTGGAGAAGCTTCTCGCTGGAGACTGACTGATGGCTCTGCGTTTACCAGGCGCCTCTGGATAGTGTGTCAGTGACGAAGAAACTTTTCATTATTGATGTGTGCAAAGTGTTGACCTCACAGTGTGCCACTGAACCTTTAGAAGACCCTAGGAGCGCTTTGAGATAGGAGTCAAGGTACACAGATGCCCACCTCTCGATATTTTCCAATAGGGTTTAGCAGAGGTGGATTGGTGCAAGGGAACATTTCTGTTTCTTATCATCAACAGTTATTTTATTGAGAGACAGAGAGAGAGAATTATTGTGAGAATCAGCTGATATATTTACAATTTATTTCCTTATTTCAAAATTTTATTCAAAATGTTTGATGAAAGTTCCAACATTTAAAAACTAAAAGCAAAAAAAAAAAAAGTTTTTAACTGTAAGTTTATTTTCATTTATCTATTATGATGATCTATTACAAAATAATTTAACAGAGTATGATCAGCACCATTGAACTACTCAGACTTTTATTGTGGAATAGATTTTTTTTAAGAATTTTGATAAACTAGAAAGAAATATTCTAATAAATTAATTAATTCTGCAGTACAAATAACAGATGTTTTATTTCAACCCCACCATAGCAACCCAGCATTTTAGAGTTCATTCGCAAATTATATTTGTCTATGCATTTTTGTTTCACTGTGTACAATTCCCCTTTTAGATTTACAAGCTGCTGCTTTTTCAACACAATGGCAGAAGAAAGAGGGTGTAAATGATAGGGCTTTATATTCTGTGAGCGCTGTGTAAA
Source organism: Danionella cerebrum (assembly GCA_007224835.1). Classification (NCBI taxonomy): domain Eukaryota; kingdom Metazoa; phylum Chordata; class Actinopteri; order Cypriniformes; family Danionidae; genus Danionella; species Danionella cerebrum. The sequence continues at coordinate 585,214 of SRMA01025335.1, forward strand.
GCTCTTCCTCTTTCATCCGGACGCAGATGTCCACCCTCTCACATTACACTGGAATTCAAAAAAAAAAAGTCCAAAAGGCAGAGCAGGTAGATGAGGGACAGCACGTCACTCCTGAGTGACCAAAATAGAGCTGATAGACCATTTTTCTGCCAAGCATCTCTTTTACTTCTTCCAGTTTGCTTAATTAAAAGTCATACTCAAGCGTCAGTCTGAGCTGTATTGCTAAAAAGTAGTAGTAGTGGTGGTGGTAGTGGTTATAGTAATGATAGTAGTAGTAGTGGTGGTAGTGGTTATAGTAATGATAGTAGTAGTAGTAGTGGTGGTAGTGGTTATAGTAATGATAGTAGTAGTAGTGGTGGTAGTGGTTATAGTAATGATAGTAGTAGTAGTGGTGGTAGTGGTTATAGTAATGATAGTAGTAGTAGTGGTGGTAGTGGTTATAGTAATGATAGTAGTAGTAGTAGTGGTGGTAGTGGTTATAGTAATGATAGTAGTAGTGGTGATTATAGTGATGATAGAAGTAGTAGTGGTGGTAGTGGTTATAGTAATGATAGTAGTAGTAGTGGTGGTAGTAGTAGTAGTAGTGGTGGTTGTGGGGGCTGCAATATTTTACAGTTTTTACCAAAAAAACTTCTCTACAGATTTACTACAATACAATAAAAAAGAGAATGGTATTTTACCACACAGTATTTTAACGTTTAAAAATATAAACCAAATTTGCTTTCCCAACTTTGAATCCAAAGCAGAATGAATTTACACCAGATCAAATCAAATGTAATCTTTGAATAAATAAATATATCTCCCCTATCCCCGTGAGCAGCATCCATCCCTGACGGGCCTCAGTTTGTGGGCTGGTCTGATTTGAGGACATGCTTGACCTCTCAGCGCTTGCTCTCTAATCTCGCTGAAATATTCATAAGTGTCTTCTCTGTTAGTGTCTTCGAGTGGTATGGAGGAGCGGTAGGATGGGGTCTTGATTGTGAAAGCTACGACCAAGCCACTCTCTTTACCTGATCATTTTCACCCACAAAATGTTCAGGTGTCCTCAACCTATTCTTAATACTTCATTCCTTGAAATACTAAAGTGATCCTGCAGTGGAACTAATATTAATAAAAAAAAACACTATCTACTAAGACAACATGAACCATCTGTATTTGCTCTGCCAGCTTAGTCTAGGACTGAAATGTGAACAGATTTGTATCTGTGCATTTTGATTGTTTATATTAATAATGAAAAAGACAGGATCAATGTCAAACATTCAAAAAGATTGACTTCTTGTAAATCTATAAACATTTTTAAAGCAGTGCAAATCAGGTAAATAAATGCAAATGCCAGGGAAGAGACAAAGGAAAACGTTACTTTTTGCTGATAAAGGTCTTTTCTTTGGGTCTAAATTACTCATTAAAGATCAGACATGAATGGGTTTGCAAAAGCTACAATGTTTTGAACTGCTGTAATATGTTGAATAATATGAGCGGAATGACTCATTCAGGAAAAGACGAGTGACGGTTGTGGAAGAAGCCATTGTTTGGATGTTTTTTTCATTATGGCAATCGTACTGAAGCTTGACCTCTTTTTATTAGTTTTAAAAGGCAAGCCAAGAGCACAAGAGAGGAAATGCTTGTTAGGTCCTTTATGGTGTGTGGCCTCTAGCTTTCTTTGATCACTGCTGTGACGTCTTTCAAGCAAATGTCTAGGTGGTTGGAAAATGACCGTTTACAAATTTGAATGAATTATTTAACCGTCACAACTGTGTCCCTACCATTGTAAAATTAGTTACAATTACTAATAATCAATGAAATATTGCTATGGATTATTCGACTCTATTTAAAAAACATGTTAGAATACACTCAATGCGAGTAAATTGGGATTTATTAAGCATTCTTAGATATTTGTTCAATTATTGTAAATTTTTCAACAATATTAACTTATATAAAAATATACAGCTGCTCTGAAAGGAATAAACTTGCATTTCACTGATCAGTGATGTGCTGGCAACCTCTCCAGGGTGTTCTCCTGCCATCTGCAGTGATCTTGGATAGGCACCAACAGACTGCTGCAGCCCTAATTATGATTCATTAATAATTACGAATGAATGAAGGAATACATACACCTCTTAACTTCAGTCCATTAAGTTCATTCAGATTATTGAGGCAGGTCTGATATTTTTTTATTATTATGTTTCTATATGTTTTCAATAGATTTAAATTGGTAGATGTATGCATTTATCAGATGCATTCTTTTAAAACGAGTTACAAAAATTCTAGATTAGATTTATCGCTGAGAGGACTGTTTAAAGTCTTAATTGCATAATATATTCCTGAAATTACATAATATAATTGCTTAACTGAAATACATTTCATTTTATCAAGGATTTATTAATTCTATTTTTTTAACTTAACTAATTTCAGTTATCTTTTTCAATAGTATGTTTTCTCACAGAAATCATAAATAGTGTCCCCATTACCAAAAGTGATTTGAACAGATATTTTATTCTATAAGCCAATCAAAAGGGGTAACAAATGTATTATTCTCATCACAATTGTTTATATAAACATAAAAAACACATTGTGTTTTACTTTTTATTCTTTAACACTGCCCTTTTATTTATTTATTTATTTATTTATTTTTTTTGCCATATTGGTCTGGAGGCAGAGAATGCGGCATAAAGCATTTGCATTATCACAAAATAATATATTACTTTCTGTTTTTTTTGAATAGTTCTATCTAAGAGCTAAAAATTTGTATATTTTTCGCTGTTTCTTTTGAAAGTTATAAAGTCTCTATGTGATCTGGTCCTAGCTCCTTTCATGTCACATTTTCTTATACTGTGTTAAATTAAGTTTCGTGACACAATTATTTTGTGTATTTAGTGCATTTTCAAGCGATGAAGAAACTTCATACTAGGAAGTAAACCAAAATAGCGTAGGACTATGTGAGTGTGTGTTTGTGTGCGTGCGTGTGTTTGTGTTTGTGTGTGTGTGCGTGTGCGTGTGTGTGTGTGCGTGTGTGTGTGTGTGTAAATTCAAGCAGCTATGGTAAATTCAAGGGCGAATCGCATGCTCCCCAATTCTACCTAATGCGTTGTATAGAAACGCTGCTACTGCGCATGAGCTAGGTTAGAATGGCGGCCGACGACCTTATTCATACGGCGCCCTCAATTTTGCATAGAAAACTCATGTTTATGTGGCCAATCATAAATGATCGTTAAAACAAATGAAAATTAAGGCATTACTTCCTAACCTTTTAAGTTTACTACTACTATTTATCACCTAAATAGATGACCTATATATCAATAAAAAAAAAATATTTTCAAAGGATTTTCTTGAATTTGAACATGAAGTTTCCTTCACGTTGGGGCGGCGCCCTAGTGCCCTCTATTGACAGATAGTTTAATGGACGTGTCTTGTTTTACAGAATTACAGTATTGAAAAAAATTGCAACCATAAAACCACCATTCTTTCCAGAGAATGTTCTGGGGCTGGTGGGGGCAAGCCATGAACGCTCTCTGCCCATTAGAAAGAGAGCCACAAGACTGGCCACCCTGCCTGCCATTAACTGCGGATTAGTGCTGGACCTCACACACTTTGATGAGCGGATTCTTCACATCCGTTCTGCTGAAAGTCAGCAGACAGTCACGGTTCTCTGCGCACACTTCTGAAAAGCTACTGTACTGAACACACAGACGCTCTGTTTATCATATTCATTATTCCTAGAGACCTGGCCCTGTTCAGGAGGGGAGATGGGTTTCTCGATGTGGCATGAGCGTAATGATGCCACAAACTCCCAAAAAGTGTGTGAGGTCAACATTTACAATGTAGGTAACAATGGGTTTAGTGCTGGTGTTGGTTTTTAAAATGAGAGGTCAATCTGTTGGACTGACCTGCAGGCGCCGGAGCTCGTCTATTGGCTGGTGCACACTGCCCTCTACTGTCATAAAGCTTAACACGTGGGATGCTAAAGGCGTCTGTATTTGCTCTTTAAAAACAAAACAAAATGTAAAAAAAAAAAAAAAAACTTCAAGGCTGAGCCTTACGAAAATGGTACATTTAAAAGCTTACTGTGCTAATTATTTTTATGATTCTGAAATATTATTACAGTCGGTTTGCTTCCAAGTCACCATTAGTTTATTGCAAAAATAATGTGCAATTGTATGTATCAGATATTTTATAGTAGTGTACCGTAATTGCAAACTGTTAGTTTAATTCAAAACTGTTAGTTAAACAATTACAACATAGTTTGTTTTACATTCAACACTTGTACCTAATCTAAATAATCTAGCATTACATTAAAATATTTGGAATTTAAAAAATGCTAAAATATACATTAACTAAAAGTTACCATACCATTCTATGACCATTCACTCATTATCAATCCCATTCATATGGCTCAGCCGGTGCCTACTAAATATTTCTTCATTTTGATGAAACACATAAAGTGAACCATGTGAGCATAAGTGAAGCAGTCAAATTAAGAGTTTGACAAGGTTATTTTCACGCCATCCAGAATACTGTTATGTTTATGGTTATCTTTAGCAAAAGCAGGTAGGACTCAACTCTCTCTGCTCAAGCCACGTGTTACCCAGACTTTTCCACTGCAGATTTCAAGCAGTCGCTAAAGATAAACATCAGCAGTGAGAACCAAGACTACATGACTAAGCAACTCAATAAACAACCCGAGTTCTCATAAATTCCTTTAAATTTGAATGTCATTTACAATAGGAAAACATAGGAAACAATGAATTGCTACTTATATCCAAGATGTTTGAAATACTGTAGTAATTGTGTTTTATTCAATAAACTCACTCTTTATTAATTCAGAAATACTGTATTTGCTCAGTGTCAGAAATTACATTTTCCACTTCTTTTTTGGAAGGTCTCAGTGAATGAATTGAAGTGAGTGGAATAACTCCTCTGTGTTGAATATTATTAGTCAGCGCGTTCAGCCCGGGGTAGAGCAGAAGCAAACAAGCTCTTCTGTGTACTTTAGACTGGAAGCTTTTGGGTGCGTAGCATGAAGGGTTCCTTTAGCAGCCGTCTGAGGCCCAGTGTGCACAGTAGCCCACTCAGAAGGTGTGATACATCCTGAGAGGGTGGAACATGTAAATTTTTTTAAAAACGGCAAGCCTGATGTCCTGCTGAAAAGCATTCATAAACGAAACCCTGCCCAGTAAGGCATGAACTGAAGTTAACACACTTCTAAAGTAAAATAACTGACATTAACAGCTCTTCAAAGCTTTCATCATAGAAATGAGAACCGTGTTGTGTTTTTAAGAACTACAGAAAGGTTTGTTCTTTTTCTTTTTTTTTCTTTTTTTGCAGTTGATCATCAAGCTGCCATGATACCAAGAACTTTGCAACACTTGCTTAATAGAAAAAGAACATATTCTGTCACATACATACATACAAACCAATCTATAATTGCGAATTTTTAAACAAAATAACAATACATCCAAATATGACAATTTTAAAATTGTACTATTTTGGAATGGCACTAGACATGCCGTTGGGTAAAACCACTCTTGAACCAGTACTAACTTAGTACCAGAGTCTGGACGAAGAGGACATAGAACACATGTTGCGTGAAGATCTGGGTTGCCATGTCATCTGCCGGGGTTGGTCCACTGCATTTTCTGAAATCAACATTAATGCAGACATCCACAGGGTAATTTAAGCACACTTTGTGGGTTTTCGGAGCTTTGTGGAGATGCCAATTGATTTTTCAACCTGTCCTGTTCATGCAGCCAAAAGTACCAAAAGCTGATTCAGCGATCATCCTCCGCACACCTAGATGGATGTACTGATTTTTGAAGCATGAGGGCCTTTTCTCTGGGGTTCAGTTTAATCTGGAGGCAGTGTCACTTATTGCAATTGGATGGGAACAGAGAAAAACTCTCCCTTTTTGTTTTCTTTGTTGTACATCTCTATATGCTTGGGAAATTTTCCCATTTTTTGTTTTCTTTGTTGTTGAGAGGTGGTAATATATGTAGCGAGCCCTACTAGACCAAGGATTCGCATCCAAATAGAACAGGAGTCCTTGAGATGTGAACAAAAAGCTACTGGCATTGGTTAATTTTTTCTGCAATACTTGTGAAAAACTAATTGGGCAGAACTGAAATGGCACAATGAACTTTAATGACACTTTGAAGACATAATGGAAGGCAGACCTAGTGAGCACTGGTTAAATAGTTTAGGAAACTTCCATCAAGCTGAAAAGAGGAAGTGAGCGCTATGACTCTGCTACGGTAATTGTAAAACATATCAGCAGGACATTTATCAGTTTCAAAATGTATTTGATACTAAAACTTAAATGCTTTCTTGTACATCGTGTTGCCCCTCTGCGCGGACTCCTTCAATCTGTTTTCTGATTCGTCATTCTGAGAATATTTTGTAATGTTCTACGGTGAGTGGAGGCAGTGTCAACGCTGGCTTCGCCAAAGACTGCAAAAAAGGGGTTACTTATGAGCACACTTTAGAGCATAAAAATGGTAGATGGGACACGCTACGACAGGTTTCACAAAGTTTGGTCCTGGAAGGTTGGTGTCCTACAGAACTTAGCCATAAACACACACGAAGCACCTAATTTAGTTGTTACTAAACTGATACTTCCAAGCAGGTGGGATGAAGCAAATTGAAGGTCCAGAACTGAGATTCGGTTGGTCCTATATCTTTTTGTATTTCATCAGCACACACAATTCAAGCCCTTGTATTGTAACTCTCTAAGGTAGAGTCAAGAGGAATATGAGAAACACCAGACACAGCCATGCAGATAACCTGACATCCTCTACCAAAAGAACCGTGGGCTTCCATTACATTACATTCTCATTGTAGTAAGTTGTGCACAAGTTTTTCAGACACCATGCAATATTTTAACAATCAGTGACACTGAATTTTGGTAGTCATTTGTAAGCCAGAATTATTACATTTCAAGAAATTGAGGGTTTGGAATGTTTTGCTTGTGTTTAATGAATCTGTGTAATGGCTGTCTTTCAATTTCGGAAAAACAGCAATGACAATTATTAGGGATAGTCCACGAAAAAAATCTTATTTTTCTGAACTTGATCCATTTGAGGAGATTATTCAGTTCATTGAAGTGCATTAAGATTAAAAGTCCAAAACTTGGGTAGCATGTACCTTTACTATAGTTTAATGTTTAGGAGTGTTTTTTAATTTTTTTTTAGTGTGTGCGCGTGTGTGTGTGTGTGTCTATTGTATTTTTTCATTATTAAGATGATTTCTGTCTAATAAAATGTACACTTGCTGTGTAACATCCTGCAAAAGAGTACCAATTTGCCTAAGGATTTCGCCTAGACTATGCCCAGAATAGGTCAGGAAATAGTGGGAGTGTGATATCCGTTTGTTTGTTTTTCATAGATAAGACTGGAATGTTTTGGGTTCAGACGAAGTAAAAAAACAACACACTTCTCAAGTTTTTAAACTCAAATTAAACTCAATGAACAAATTTAAGAATTAAAACGTAATGTTTGAAAGGTAGTTTTCTTTTGTTTGAAACTCGCTGGTATGGAAATAGTTCAAGAATGCCACGCTTCACAATAAACTGAACCCAGAGCAGACTTGAGGTTGCAGGGTGTGTTCCCTGAAGAAACCACTGCTACATATAAATAGTTCTCAACTCAATTCTGCCTTTTCATTATGGCTGTGTGGTCAAAGAACACATGCATTTAGTGTATTTTGGGGTTTTCTTCTGTATATTGCAAGATGGTATTTTGAGCCATCTTTGAATGGAGCCCAGTTATAAAGAATGGATCTATTGGTTCTTTTATTGCAATTTCTAAACATCCTCTTCTTAATTTTACCTTTTAAAGCTTGAAATGTCTTCTACATGGAGAAACTGTGTATTTAAGTTCTTTAATGTTCAATGGAGTTCATTATTTGCTCTGGGTTCCAACAAGACTTCCTTTTAAACAGAGTTCATCAAAGCTATGTAACTAAAAACATTTGACTCAGTGAAGCATAAAATAAATCAAAACGTGTTTCATTACTTTATATTCTGCAAAAATGAACCATCTGCTTTGTTGACAGTGCTTAAAACATTTGACCTTCTTTCATTAAGATTCATTGGGATCCTTTGTGGAATGTCCTTTTTTAAGGGGTTGGATGAAACAGTTGTGTCAGGCAGAAGATAAGTTGGTACACAGCTGTCAGTCCCAAATAACAACCAATAGATTTCATTTTATGATTACAATCAATTAAGAAAATCAACAATCATTTTCATTGAATGTAATCTGTAATTCAATTCATTGCTTTAAGCAGAAAAAAATGGCCAAAAATGTAAAAATGTCTGGAAAAAAAGGAAAAAATAAATACTCAGTGTTTCTACCTATTGCCTTCAAACTGGGATACTTAATGGTACACTTGATCGAAGTCAGGAATTTTGTAGGATTCTACTCAGGAGTTTGATCAACAAATTATAACTACCAGGTCCTAATCATCATCAAAGTTGAAACTGAAACAGAAACGGCTGTGTAGGAGGCTTAAACCTGGCTTAAACTCAACGTTCTTTGTTTATAGATTTTTGTAAACTTTTGCACACTATTGTACCAGAAAAAAATTGACCAAGAAGAATAGAAATAAAGTGCTGTTCCAGACGAAGACAAAAAAAGTGTTTAGCATCTCTGAGAACTCAACTGAGACTGACGGAAACCCCAGTGATGAAGCTCATTTAAATAAGACGTAGTAATGAAAGCATATGGTAAAAATACATAGAGTTTATTCATAGAGTCTCTAAGTTTATTCATAGAGGTAATATTAAAGTTTTAGGCTTTGCCTAGTTTCTTACATCTTATTGATACAACGATGACACACTTTGATGAATTTGAGCTTTATTTTCAACAAAGCTATTTAAAATTAACCCTGTTCACCACAAATAGCTCAAGCACACATTAACAGTAATGTCCATTTGGTCCTGTACCATCTTGTGTACCAATGGTCCTTTGGCGTTTCTCAGATGTGCACAATCTAGTACACATTTTCACAAGCAAGTCATGTCTCATAAGATATAATATATCAATAGGCTTCATCAGTCAGGCAGACTGTTTAAAAAGGTTTTTTTTTAAGAAACTCTTGTCCAGTGTCTCTGCATTTTCCTCCCAAAAGGTTAAAATAAAACGTCTTCCATATAAACTGTGGATATGTTTTGATCCCCACACATAAGCACTTACAAACACTGACTTGTGTTTTCAGTAGTTCACTGATGTTCGCTGATCTGATCGTGTGATGGACCAGTTACAAACACAGTAGTGCAAAATGATTCAAAGTGCAAGAGGGAGATATACACACACTGTGCACATGGTGAGTAAAAATCAGATGCATTCTTATCATTGTAATGTAATCAGCATTGCATTGCATACACTTCCCTAGTGGACTATAGCTCAAGCTGTGGACCAGCTAAAATCTCAAACATGTTATGTTCCAAAATGGCATATTGTTTTTTTCCACTATGGCTGATACACCAAAGAACATTTGGAACTGAAGCATTCCCTTGTTGTGCTAGAGTGTGTCTACTATCCAAACAGCATTTCACACTTGGTTTTCCTTTGCCAATCAAAAATTGGAATTCATAACTTAAGAAATTCTTTTTCTTCCAGCAAACTGAAAGATTTGTTCAATAGTGTCTGTTCACTGTCTACAAACCGGTACCCAAAGAGTTTCATCGTTGGTCCACAAACCTTCTGCACAACTTGGGCCAGTTTGAAGGGTATACTGAGCCGCCATTTCTCGACTTGTTCTGACGAGTTCTTTTGGGTGGAGTACACACCGCTTGCTTCGGTTGATGCGTGTGTGTTACGAAAGATCCAGTCCCTTGCTTGTGACGTCATTGGAATGCCTGTGAAATTATACATTTCTGCAGCCTTCTGCATGGGGTATCTGGCGATATCCTCATAGCGCACTAGCATGTAACGTTTTTTCAGCCATTTTGGCTGACTCAAACCCAGCTTGGCTGAGATCCGAATATTGTTACAGTTTCCTTCAAGGCGTTTCACCTCTTCATCTTCTATAGGCACCTCCCCATTCATAGCCCAGCTTTTCCAGTTCTGGTACTTTCCTGCAAATGCCACCATCCTCGATGCCAGGATCGCACGAGGATCTCGTACAAGCTGAATGAGTTTGAAGTCTAGCCGTGAGTCCTCTATTAGAGCACGTAGTGTATCCAGCTGCCGAACCCTCACAGTTTTGATTACTCTGTGCTGTTTTCTGAGACAAGCTTCAGAAGCTAGGGTCAGATTGAGTGGGCCGCATCGCCTCGTCTTGCAGTGGTACCTCTCAAAGACATCTCTTACGAAAGGAGAGCATACTTGCTCCTCACACAGAGCTTTGCTGGACTCTCTGCGAAACAGGGAATGGGTGACATGGTCCCGTGGAGGAGGCTTAATGAAGCGCTCCAGCATGGAGAAGTTACACAGGAAGAGATGTTGAAGGACATCCCTGTACACCCAAACAGAGGTGCTGGAGTTTGTACCAATCGATCCAGCCGACAGCATCCTCTCCACGTGCCACAGTGGCTCAAAGAGGTAAAACATGTTGTCACCCTGTTGATTGAAAAACTCACCCACAAACGAAGATCCTGTACGAGTGGTCGCCATTAACAGGACATGCTTCCGGCCTGCTTGAGTGCCGTTTTCAGAATAAAAGTCATCGATGTAGTTAAAGGAGTTCTCTGATTCAATCAGAGAATCGGAGGCATTGTAGGGCCCTAAAGGCTCCGGTGTATGAGGGTTTCGGCGGAGAGTCAGCTTGTTTGAGACCCTGAAGTGTAAATAAGTATTTAATTTAAAATTATTGAAAATGTAGCATTTACACAATACAAATACAATGTATTTGCTTTTAGTAACTATTAGATTTTTTTTTACATTGAAAGAAATCCTGTAAAGCACCTAAAAATGTTCAACATATTTTTTTAAATATTTTTGAATAAATAGAATCGGCTTAATAATTATTTAAATTAAAATTAGTTTGGTACATTCAATGTTAAACTTTTTTTTTTATTTATTTTGAATAAAGACTACATTACCGGTTGCAGTTTACAACAATTATATTTTAAATAATAACAATTAATTTAAAATTAAATGCTAAATAATACAATTATTGTTAAAATAATATTTGAAATAATAAATTCTCACCTTGAAATAATATTGTTTTCTTTTTCAATGATCACAAGTGCCACAATGCAGATGATGATGACTGCGTACTTGTTCCTCATCCTCAGAATCACTTCTGCTTCAAACTGCTAGTTGTCCACTGTCGCTGTTAAGTTTCATTTCCAGTCTACACCTCATCTGCATGAAAACAAAATCCAGAAAAAATTGATTTTGTACCAATTTCCTGCAGCCATTGAAAAAAACCTAACATAAACACACCGCACCAGCCTTGAGTATTGATTCCAGGCTATGACAGATTTACTCGGTTTGGCAGAGGGAAGTATAATCAGACACAGACAATTTCAGCTTTGTTCCCAAACAAGCAGACTGGACTGTCATCACCTGTCCAGTAATGTCTCTAATGTGCAATGATGAGAGACGTTGAGGATTCCGGCCAAACAACACAACGGCATTCTTTGAATTCTGCTTTCTCTACACAATAACCCAACACTTTGTTTTACCAGCAACATTATTATTATTATGTTATACTTTTATGTTATACAAAATACTTGTATAAACAAATCTATTTTTATACCCTATAAATTGTCTAATGTCTAAATCAATTTAAAAACATTTATTTGGTTTGTTAGAATGTTAGACTTGTTGAATTCTTAATTTTAGGTGTTTCTAGGTGAATCTAAGAATTACTTACAGGTTATCAAACCATTCAATTGAGCCAGCAGATCCCTGTTGCACATACTGGCCACTGGAGTAGGTAAAATAGGCCATAAACTAATCATCAAAAACAATATTCTTTTTGTTGTATGTTAGTAAACATTTAGTGTCACAAGAGACATGCTAATATTACTAAAGTAACTGTCTCTGTGACAAATAAATCAATCCTTCAATCAAGGGCTGGATTAGACACTTATTGAAACATATGAAGGGGTCTATGATAAAAGATAACAATCATCAAAATGTTGGACCAATTGTTTAATCTGTAGAAGTCTGGGGCTGTTTTTTGATATTTGTTAGTACACCCCAGGGTTTTTTTTACAAGTATTTTTTTAAATCACATTACACAATAATTTCACAACAAACCTGAAATTGTACAAAAAATACAATTCAGATTTTTTACTCAAAATTTTTGAACGAACAGTTTTTATGTTTTATAAATAAATGGTGCTGAGAGAAAATTAAAAATAATAATAAATCCCACCAAAAAGCAAAGACAAGGACAAAACATTGTGAAAATTGTATAAAAAATAAATAGGCAAAACCTCTCCTGAACCTCATTCACTGTTCCAAGCACTTTTAGTGCCATTGTGCTTTGAAAAACACAAGCCATATCACAGGTGTTGTACTTCCAAGGGTTGACACTTCATTTAACCAGTAGATGGCGATGATGGCACCGATTTGGGTTCTGTAAATTTAAACTGAAAGATGATTGAGCATTTTCTCACATTTTAATTTTAATTAACTTGCAAATTATGGATCTCATAATGTTCATTTAAATCCAAAAATATCAAAGTGCAGATGTTATAAGTGGAACAGTATCATTATAACAGAAGGTATTAGCTTTAGTGCATTTCACACAACATATGGGTATCGTTTACAGTAGTTCAGGGTGATCTGTTGCACATGTCAGATACTCTTACAAAACTGATTGGAGGTACACTGAAACTCTTGTTTGCACTTTCACCACGAGTTCAGGACCCCTGAATTCCACAAGCCATCTGTTCATCATAGCCACTTGGGGGAGAAGTTGTGTTGTACTGTTTAAATAAACTGGTATTTTAGAAGAATAGAAGATATGATATGATAGCAAAATCCTTTTGAAAACAATTGTGACTGGTAACCTGCTTAGAGTACCTTTTTATATTGTGCTCTGCATATAGATTGACAAATGGGTGGAAATTATGTTGTCAGGAATACATTATCCAGATGTAATGACATCTTAAATATATGTGTTATATGCACATGAACATAGGTTTATTCTTCCTAATAATATGGGGAACATATACTGAGGAGAAATCATTATTTTATAGCAACATGGATTTATTAGGAAACCAAATTAGGCTGGGATTAAGACTTGGTGGTTATTCTAAAAGTAATCCCAATCTCCTTTCAGAAGCTACAATCATTCAGAATTTTCCTAGTAGATAAAAACACTACCACATGGGAATTTTTTATAGTTGTTCATTTATGTAAGTTCAATAAATAGTCATAGACAGTAGATAATGTATGTTTCCTTCAATAATTTCAAGTCAAGTCATGTACCCTTTATTCTAAAATCTCTGACTGATCATATGTGAGCATTTCTAAGGTAAAAAACTTCTCAGTGAAGAGCAAAAATAATAACTATAGTAAAATATTTATTCAATAATCGTAATTGAGCTAAAACCTTCAATTGATTTTAGGTCAAATCACTCATCCTTAGCTGTGATCCTTTAATCAATTTAGAGTCCCTGTGTGGGTTTCCTCTAGGTGCTTCCTCCCAGTCAAAACACCATTCATGACATGTTGATTGATCCCTCTTAAAAGTATACAGAAGTGATTCTGTCCAGTGTGGGTGGCCCCAGCAGGGACCAGCAGACCCTAAATGTATTTAAGAAACTAAATGGCTTTGCAAACATTGCATTTCATTTTATAATTCAGTAAAAGTGTAATTATTTAATTAATCTATGTAAATGTACATAAATACTCAAGAGGTTTTCAATAATTTTAAAAGTTGGGGACATTTTGCTTCAACATTTTAAATTTTTTTTCTCCAAGTTTTAAGGCAAGCCATTTGCACAAATGCTAAAAACAATACCCCATTAATCCTTAGAAGTCCCTGAATGATGCAACCCAGTTATTATTTAATTTTGATTTCAAATATAATGTGTAAGTTTAACTGAAATTGTAACTGAAATTAAAATGTGAGAAAATCGGTGCCATCAGTGCCAAAGAAGGGATGATCCTTGGAAGTAAAAGACATGTGATATGGCTTTTTATAATTCTGGTACAGTGCTTGAAACAGTGTGTGAGGTTATGAGTAGTTCACCTGATTTTGTCACAAATTTCACATTGTTTTGACCTTATCTTTCCTTTTTTGGGCTTTATTCAGATTTTTGTTATAAAATGTAAAAACTCTTCGCTGTCAATTTTTGCAGTAAAAATGACTTTTTGTACAATTTCAGTATTGTTGTGCAAGTTTTGTGAAATGTAATGAAAAGTATTTGTAAAAAAAAAAAAGAAGAAGCTGGGAATGTGCTGAAAATGTTATCAAGTAATAAAGATAATCTATTAGAGCAAATTGTAAAAGAGGTAAAAAACACTCAAAGTTAAAGGTTAAAGGGAGATTTTATATGACAAGCGATTAGGTTTTTATATATTCAAAACTCCCATGAACAAAAATGAAATCAAAGTTCTCCTGCAGTATGTAAATTCTACTCCAATGACACCACTGGAAATAAAGGCCATTGCAACCCAAAACTGAGCTTTAGGGCACATTTGACCCAAGATAACCCCATTGATTGGCTCCAAGTGGGAGAGTTGCCATGACCCAACATAGCTCTATTCATGACTGTCGTTTACTAGCAATAAGGCATTGTGTAAACTTCACAGGAAGTCATTCAACGCAAGTGTAGTGGCCAAAACAAACTGAAACGGCAGGAGTGAGGAAATCGCTTTTTAGGTTTGAATATTTACTCAGTGCTCAGTTTATTTTTAAGGCATGGCTTTCTAAAGTATATATAGTACGTAATGATTACAGGGCACACAAATCTGTCCTCCTACACTCTCCTCCCTCTTCCACAAGAATCCAAGAAAAAGTATGTTCCCTTTCTTCACAACTCTGAACGCACATGTCTGTCCAAACAAAGTGAGCAGACCTCTGTCAGACAGAGGCTTCAACAGATATGACATGCTCAAAACACCCAAGATATGGAAGGTTGCGAAGAAACACATGTACCAGTGGGAAAACTGTCACAGGTAAATGCCATGCAATTTGTCTGCACAAAGACTACCATTTAGGATATGACACAATTTTCGAGCCGTCAAAGAATGATAGTGTGCAGTCTAAGTAAATATAAACCAATTATGTGAGCTTATTATGCCATAGCCGTCAAACTGTCATGCACGGCAGTTGAGCTGAGATCTTTACATATTCAAAAACCACTGAAGCGTTTGACAAATCTGATGATCTGCTCAAGCAGAAACGGACATCACTCTGTTCATCATCCCCATACAAATTACATTAACAGCTTCTCTTGCAGCATTATAGATGTGCTTGTAGTAGACTGTCTGTGGCAGTTTTCTTGTCGTTTCATTGTGTAAAAATTCTGAGGCTTGATTTGTCCCCTAGAGATGGAAGATGCAGCTTGTTAGAAATAAACTTCAGCATGTCTGATGCATTCAGGCTGATCTGCAACATGTTGTCAATCAGTTTAAACCTGTAGGATGGAACTGCTTTTTATCATGCCGTATACTCGCAGATAATCCAGTGGCATTTACTGTCAGAAAACATGACACAGGAAGTGAGTTAGCATGGCTTTTCAGAGAGGTGTGTGCTGTCTGGGGCCAGGGAGCATGTTTCATCCTTGTTTTTTTGTCTTGTTTCATTACTGAGCGCTTTGCGGTTCAGCAGTGCGTGATGGTGCCTTCTGGGAGATAGGCAGTGTTTAGCTGGAGTTCTTCTATCGGAGATAAATCCACTATCACCAGTGACAGGCTGGCTTGTACTGCTGGGGCCCACGAGTTGCAGCTGCGGCAGTGGTGGAGGAGGGGCACGGGAACAGGGGGTGTGTTTGTCATGGGCATATCAGAAAATGTAAACCTTAAAGAGACGTGGCACCAAATGGCTCCTTTCTCGCACACAAACTCTCACACAGTCACAGGCTTTCAATCAATTTTTTCTCCTTTGAGAGACCGACTAGATTAAGATGATATCGCAGATTTCTTAAAATTTAGGAAAACATAATTTTGTTTTCTGCTTTGTACTGATTCATTTTGTTCTAAATAAATGCAAACCTGCACCAGAAACACATTGCTGCTGAAATTTGTATTTTTCTGTTTAGTCGTTTTAAATAGTAAAATACTTAACTAGATTAAGATGGCATCCCAAATATCACAAAATTTACAAAAACATTATTTTTTAAAAGCATGGATCCTGTTTCCGGCCTTTTAATGATTTATTTTGTTCAAAATAAAGGCAAACCTGCACCAGAAACACATTGCTGCTGAAATTTTATTTTACTATTTAGTCGTTTACTGAAATGTAACAACTATTTACAAACAATAAGTCGATAATCCATATTTGTTGAGGACTTTTAAACATGAGCGCAAATTAAATGACACATTAAATATTTAATGGAACCATTTTTTGGATGTAGCCCAATTGTCCAACTCCCAGAGTATGATGTCTCTTTTAGCAAAGCTTAGCATCAGAGTATTTAATTAGTAAAACCTGATTCATTTGTTATTTAAAACTAGACAAAATATAATATGTAGAAACATTTGAAAATATAATATTTTTGTTGAATTACACGCTCATTCTGGTGTAATCGTCAAGGAACTTCTTAAAACAGGCTTACTTTCAGTGACCTTTGATCTCTACACACAGGTGAATCCAATCATGAAAATTTGTGTAAAGGAGGGTAAGTTTTTCTTTTCTAGTTTCTCCATCTTCTCTAAGAGTACCAACATGAGAGCCTCAAAGCAACTCTCAGATGTCCATTTTGGATCAAGCTCTCAGTTCAACTGTGAGGAACATTTTAAGGAACTGGAAGACCAGAGGAACAGTTCTAAATAATAAAAAAAAACAGGTAAGTAGAGGCATAGGATGTTGAGAATAGTCACAGACAACCCACAGACCAGCTCCAAAGACCTACTACATCATCGTGCTGCCTATGGTACAAATTTGGTGGCAGTTTCATCATGCTGTGGGGCTGCGTGGTCAGTGCTGAGACTGGAATCTTGTAAAAGTTGATAGTCACATGGGTTCCATTCAATATCAGCAGTTTCTGGAGAACAATGTCCAGGAATCATGACAAAGACGAAGTTGCGCCAGGGCTGGATCTAACAACAAGACACTGACCATAAACACTGGCCACAATCTACTAATATATATATATAACTTATGCTGAGTTCAATTACTTTGCACTACCCTTTAGCTCTTCACCTGTTTTGTGCATCCCCATCAGGCGAAGGGGTATCCAATTCTCTCTTGAACAAAGGGGAAGTGCTAGGGATGAAGGGTTGTGTAGCCCTCCATTCCTAGGGAAGGCTCGAACCACACTTTAAAACAAAGGTCTAAGATGGCTATAGGACGACTAAAGAAACCTACAGATGTAAGTATTTTTCATTTATAAAATCTAACATTACAAAACCTTAGTTTCAAGGGCTATGTGGTAGGGCATAGAAGAAGGTCTAAGAGGAGGGGTAAGTGGGAGAAATTACATTTGGATAATGCCGATTGGAGGACTCATTCCTTGATTATTACAGCTGAATACAGCAGTGTAACTCCATGTTGGCCTTAAAGACAACTTTTAATTTTCTGGTGGTCTTAGTACAAGGCGAAGATATGCAAACTCTTTGTTTATTTGCAACTAAAATTTGAAAGGTAATTCTGATGTTTTTAGAGTTATTTGAGATAAGTTATTCTAAAGTGCTATCAACAGACCCGAAAAATGGCTAAAAAGATTCCAAAACTGTAAAACTCAATGTAAAATGGGAAGTTTAAGTTTTTTTTCACAGAAAATATGAATTACTGCTGCTACCACTGAGGATACCCTTAAATTAAATTTCATTTTGCTGCAGAAAAGTTTCCTGAAACTAAAACTAAACACAATAGGTAAATATCAGTTATTAAATGAAGAAAAAAATAACAAAAAACGGTTTATAAACCAGACTGATTAGGCATACAGACAAACAGATGGAACTTGATGTGTGGAGAAAGTTAACGATGCTCAATTTTACTGAATTAAAAGACTATAAAAAACAGATACTGTGTTGCCAGTTGCTCTTAATTGAGGTAATGTTCACGAGCAGATGAATCGACCTGTCTTACCGTAAAGAACGAGCCTGCTTTGATTTCTCTGGAGCATCCTGATGGTCTCTCCTGGTACACGTTGTTCCTGTCAGAAGCGCAAACTCCGAAGGCACTTTGCTTATTTACGCGCGGACAAAAACCAAGTTACTACAAGTGTGAAGTGTTGATTAAACCTAAGCTGCTGACGTTAACACTTGCTTCCATGGGTGAACCGCGGCGGTTCAATGCAACAAAACTTTACTTCTTGACATTTTAGCTGAAATTAAATTTTCAGAGTCCTCCCAACACTTTCACGGCATTGAATAAATAAATGTTTAATTCATTTATCTCCTATGAAGTTTTTCTCGAGCAAAGCATTCTGTAAAAACGTGTCCATTACTCGGCGGTCTCCAAGTTTGGGCTATCCTTGGATACTCTGTCACGTGGCCAAATAAGAGCCCCTCAGTGCGAGCGTTCACAAGAGCTTTTCTGTTTGAGGAGGGCCCGGGACACTCCTACGTGGTTTTTTCACCCCCTTCTGCAGTTTGGAGTTGTAAAGGGTCTGAAAGGGAGGATAAAACGCGGTGGTAACTCACGGACACATGAACTAAATAAATAAAGGCGCGAACCAACGTGTCTCTGCGTGTTGCACAGCAGTTTTCCCATTAATAAAACAAACGTTTCAAAATCACACACTGTACCATTACGATAAAGTTAATTTCTTTTTTGTTGTTGTTGTTATTACACGTTGAATAAAAGTTGAATATAAGTTTTTGCCTAGCTGATGTAGTTATTATGCAATATTTGAGCTTTTAGTTGATTTTTAAATGCTGTTTTTGATTGCACCGAACGACCCTTCAGGGATCTCATCCACAGCATTAAACGGACTGTTGAATTGCCGTGTTTGTGCCACGAGGGAGAAGCTTTCTGCAATAGCGTCGTGCAACCACATGGGGGTGGTGATGTACAGTGTTACTGAAAATACAGAGCAATACATTCAGGGAATTATATCCCTTTTCCCGCGTTTTTGCCAATACAGCCAATGATGATGCATGTTTTGTGCCTTATTGTTATTATTTTCTATAGATGTTTGCCTTTGTAAGGGTGCATATTAATTAATTTTTTAAAAGTCCTTGTGAATCTTCATCAGCATCATGTGAATTAGTAAACTTGTTTAAAATCAAGATATAAATGTATTTTTATGTTATAATGAAGAGATTGACTTTGTAAGACCTCTTTAAAATCAAAGCTTTAACTACCCACCCCCCTTTCAGTGCATTTCACTGTCACTTAACGATGTGAGTGATTGCGGTGTGTTTTAAAAGTTTAGCTATTTAGTGATTTTCATTAACTCAAAGTGTTATTTTTTCCTATTTCTGGAACATCATGCCAAGACTGAGCACAGCAGCAGGAGTAAATCTCCTACCGTGTTGGATTAACATTACACTTTGTTAAAAGGTACACTTTGCCTGTGAGGATTATGGGTGTAAAATTGTACGATTATACATTTACATCTGAAAATGCAAAATAAAAGTGCGCCAAAACAAATACTCCTCTCACATCATGTTTTATCTCGAGTATGATTATAGAGAAGTGTAACAACCTATGCCCTAAGTGTTTTGTAGCACTTTGAAGTGCCAATTTAGCACTCTAAATTCAACACTTCAACCAGTGTACTGTTTTACACCCAATAGATTGGTACCATATATGATCTCAGCAGTGTTAAAAATAACATTTTAAATGTTGGTTGGCACGGCTAAGTTTATTGTGAGGTAGTTATTTGCATCAACAAAGAATGAAAGCATTGCTGCTGATTTGAAATATTGTCTCATATATTTTTTAATAATAAAAAATTGAATGACTGATTTGTGAACAGATTTGTGGTTAGTTTGTTTAGATTTAGGCAATCTTTGTTTACAGCATTTTTTCACACCTGCCTAAAACCTTTGATTAGTAATACATATTGGACTTTTATTAACACATGTGAGATATAATACATCATGAACAAAAATGAAAGTGGTTAAAAATATTTTCATTACCTGCTGTCACTCTGAAAAGGCAAGATTCCATCATGAACCAGTTCATCGCAATCACAGTGCCACACTCACTCACCATTTATCCCAACTTGCATGTTTTTGGAATGTGGATGGCAACCCACACAAGCTTAGGGAGAACAAGCAAACCATACTCACAATAGTGTTCTAACCAAACCGGAAACCTCCCCCTGGGAGGCAGAAAAGGTGGTTAACCTAACCAACATTCTGCCCAACAGTGAACATCTGAAAGTTCATCCACTCTATAATGACTGGGTCTTTATTTGTACAGCTTTAGAATCATTACCATGTTTGGTAAAATGGTTTCTGAAAATAGATAAAATTATTGGGTTGGTTGTCTGTTCATGCAAAAGCTTTAACAGCTACAAATACATTTGCTTTCAAAGGAACAGTGTTTGTTAGAAAATTTAAACAGCCAAATGTTGATGCCCTAGATTTAATTAAATCTGTACCAAACAAACATTTGGATTGATTATCGTTAGGTATTTATGTTGTCAGTAAATTTGGGATTGTGATCAAATATGAAAGTCCCAGTGCTTAGAAACCTTTTCAAAAATGTTACATGCATGTGAACTTTAAAGATATATAAATAAATATACCACAAAATAAGAAGCTTCCCATGAAGTTCACTTCAGTGGTCAATTCATTATTTGAAATAAAATCATTTTAAAATATAATAAAATAAAAAGAAAATTATTTTCAGTTGTTAGAAAATAGGATAACTGAATCTATAATCCATAGCTAAGTACTTTCAATAATTTACATTCTAAAGGATTAAAGAGTTTAAACCTTTTCTGATTTGAAGCTTTACTCATATATTATTACTATTAATATTCTCTCTTTTACATGTTCACTTAATAGTCTAGGAACTTTGCTGCTGATATATGTTCAGAATTATATCATTCACCGTACGGTCTGAACCAATTCATATGCTAAAATGTATTAATATCGATTGATCACAAAAAAAAAAATTCAGCTACAAGAGTTAAATTTGTTTATATTTTCTTTAGCACCAGCTCCAGAAAACATGAATGTGAATGTTGGAAACCAGAATTTGCTCCACCCCAGTTGAAATGACTGCAGTTGGATTATACAGAACAAAAGACATCTGCATAAATTACAGCACTACAATGAAATCTATTTCCAAAGATGGCTATACAGATTATCAGAGCAATATGCTCATTGTTCAACAGGCCATCACATCATGATTTAAGGAAAGTATACTTTAGTTCAAGTTAGGTTAGATTAGTTCAAGCAAGTTATTCCCTTATTCTACCAAGGATTGTTTTTATAAACAATGTTCAATTCGATCTCTATCAGATTTTGTGTTATCATTTAAGTTAAATAGATCATCATTAAAAAAATGGCTGAAATGGCTAATGATTTAAGCTATGATCATTGTCTGCAGGGTGAAGAGGTTCGATTGTTTTAGGCAATTCAAATTCAAACCAAAATTCCTTCAATGACATCCCTTATCTCTTTTTTTGTCTAAATGAACACCAGACACATCTCCTCCCCCTATCACAGAACGCTATTGAGCTTATCCGTGCATTAATTAATGCTATAGTTTCAACAAACTGTGTGCTATCTTTGTTATACACTAATTTTTTTCTACTTTTTGTAACTTTCCATGGTCCCTGTAAATCTTGCAGAGTGAGAGAATATTCCTATTTTCAAGTAAAGTAGATTGCCCCTTTAAATTTGTCACCTTTAGTTGGTTTTTAATGATGGCTAGAGGATTGTGATGCTCACCCTTTCCATCTAACTCTGTTTTATCCTTTTTTGCCTCTGCATGTCCTATTTGAACCCATGCCAGGATAATCACAATAAAAGGCATATCTAAGACCTTTTATAGTCACGTCAGAAACAGATTTAAAAAGATGATAATATTTAGCATAAATGGAAAATCTGTCTGCTGTTCCAGGTTTCTATTTTGCCACATAATCCACACTGCTGATGTATGATGTATGACGCACATGCTCACAATATACAAGATATTTCCAGATTTAATCTCTCAAAACACTGGATTTTTAACCTGAGCCATCTGATTGAAAATCTATTAATAGATTCATAGAATAATATATATATATATATATATATAAATTTATATTTTGTACAACTGATCAACAATATACTTTTTTTTTTGTTCTAGATGAAGCATAAGCAGTCGATTGTGTTTTTCATGTATAATGTGAATTAAGTGAATTCTGTCCAGGTCACAGTCTTGTCAGTGTTGTTCTCAAAGAGATGTTTCTGGCTTGGGTTGCTGTCCCTGTAGACTGGCTCTGAGCACTACACGATGATGAGGGATTATTGTAGGTTAATCTGCTTGCCTGCCATCTGCCTGCTCCAAACAAATTAAACCTGAAAGCAAAGCCACGCTCGCAAATGTAGATGAAGGTAAATTGGCAGGTGTTTGAGTTTATGATCCGTGCAGCTGCTCATCTGAGTTCATCTCATCTATAATGACTTTGGGCATGTATTGAAAGTAGGTTTTAAAACTTATAAAAATTTGGAGTCATATCACAGGTATTTTCAACCATGATTATTTACTTACTGCCATTTGTACGTTTTGGCTACTGACATTCAAATTATTTGACAGTTATTCAGATAGTTCTCAGTATTATCATCTGTTTAGACTAACACACACTTAACTTTTGATTACTTGATTGCTGAAGATCAATTTTATTTAAATAAACAGAGTACTATTCAGTACTATCAAAGTATTTTCTGGCCTTTTTGAATGTTTTTTTACTACTTTGCAATTTGCTCTAAAATGCGGCAATGCTTGATATAATTTTTTACTTCGACTTCAAATTTCTTTCTTTTTTTTTTTTTACAAATATCTCTTGATTATATTACGCCATAAATCCACAACAAACATGAAATTGTACAAAAAAAGTTTTTTCATGTTTTATAACAAAAGCACAGTGTTGAGACAAAAAAAACTTCACAAATTACCCCAAAAAGCAAAGACACAGTCAAAACAGTATAAAAACGATAAAAAAAGGCGAACCTCTCCTAAACCTTATATACGGTTCCAATAACATTTTGTGCCATTGTGTTTTTTGTGCCAGAATTCGGAAAAACACAAGCCATATTACAGATATTGTACTTCCAAGGGTTATCCCTTATTTTCACCTCTAGATGGCATTGATGGCACTGATTTGGAGTCTGTAAAAGACGAATGCACGTTTTCTCAAAATTTTATTCAAATTACCTAGCAAATTATCTCATAACTCTTGTACTGTTTGTTTATTACCAAAAATATCAAAAAAAATAACCTTTTTGAAACCTACATGTTATATTTGAAATCAGAATTAAATTATTCCTTCCTATGACAGTGTGAATTTATCATCAATCAAGGCCACTCTTATAGAATACCTGATTTTAAATTAGTTCTTGTTACTTTTTAAAATACAGGACAGTGTCAAATTTAAGGATCAAGTCATTAGAGACTAGAGCTGCTTTATTGTGAGGAAGATTATTTTGGTCATTATTTAAATCTGTGATTTCCCTTTTTAAACATGTTCCATTATCTCTATTACAATACTTTACAAGACTCGTTTTTCAGACCATTGAGCCAGTTACACCTACTGTCCTTTTTAATTGTTCTTAAATAAATAAAGAACAGATAATACATTAAAAACTTACACTTATCGAATGTTTTTTGATCTAGGAAAAAAAAATCTTTGGATCTCTCATAGTTTTTTTTCTGGCAGTTGTAGCAGACATTTTTGTCGGTCTATCTGACTGGTTGGTTTCAACAGAATCTTTAGCGATGTATTTCTGCAGAGTTGAATGTACAATGTTCAATTTGTCAAGGCTTCTTCCAGCTTTTTATTGGGTCATGTCGCAAACTCAGTCGACTTCGGCTTATTCTGCAAGCGGATCCCAGCATCTTGTTAAAACCATAAGTTAAAGGTTTAGTTTCCTGAAGACCAACTTAAGTCCTATAGACGTTAATTAATGGCTAGGTGTACCTAATAAAGTGGCCATTGACGGTTTTGGTACTGATTTTTAGTCTCTAATTAAGAGAAAGGTATTTACTCTAGTAGATATAATAGATAAGATGATCACATCAGGTGAGGTGGACTACTCATGAACCCCTCTAGTGGCCTGTAGTCACCATGATGCAAAACTGGGCTTCTAAAAATGTGCTTAGGGTTAAAGCATGTCATTGGATTAGGCTTTAGCACCTGCCTGAGCTCTACTCGATCTGAAATAAACTCCCTTAGAAGGACACTGGTGTAGTTCTCTTCACTATCATATTGTTTGGCCTGCTTTAAATGCTTTACACCATTAGAATGAAGAATGCCATGGATTTACAGTTTTCCTCAGTTCTTCTGATCACACATTTCTGCTTTGGTATGTATTCATTGGCAGGATTCAACTTTTCTTCACTATTACTTTATACCGCTGTCTGATTTGAAATGATCTTGACTGTTTGTTATCAACTTTGATGTTTTTCTCTCATGTGCATCACTATTCCTGCTTGACAGTAGGAGGTGAGCAAATACAGGCTTGCCTGATCTGAAATTTGAAATAAATTCATTTGATAAATGAATTTATATTCTGAAAGAGATTTGCTAAAGAGCCACTTGAGGGAGTAGTGGTGTACTACTGTTATCCCAGACAAGTGTCTCATTAGAGAGAATCGTTAGTACAATTATACCATTTGTGAACAACTTGATGTTAGTAAAATAAGAAATATGGTTTGGTTGTACTTTTCATTGTATTATACTATATCGCACTGTTAATTTTTAGTATGTCAATACGATATCTGCTTATTTATAGCACTGTCAGACTACGCTCCATATTTCTATGATAATGGGCCTAATGGTTTCAGTGGAAATATGGCACTGCTCAATCTCTCGGAGGATACACCAAAAGGTGAGCATTTGCATTTATGTACATCTACTTAAAAAACTGCTCTAGAATCTTCCGGCAGGTTGTGGTTAGCAGTATTAACATGGCGGCTGTTCATGCTGCTTGAGATTGGTGCGTGGTTAGCTCATTTGTTATCAAGAATACTACTGAGGAATGGCTTAAATTGACATATTATGCTGTTTTAAAAAAATCATTCAGAATCAGTTCTTATTTGACATAAAAAACCCTCCATTGTTTTCATCAATTATCCAATTGTGAGTTATTTTGATGTCTTGGATGAAGATTAAAGGCACAATTTGAAAGAATGTTGAAGAAAGTATTATATGTTTCATAAGTGTCAAGATTTTCTATGTACTGTTTGCTGTAAACAGTTTGTGAATACTTAATTTTTTTTTAATTAATGGGTAGGGGGTAAGTTATTGTGCTCACAGTTCATCCATCATATAATCAAAGGATAATTGTGAAAGATGTACAAAAATGAGAAAATGTATAGGCTAGTGGTGATTATAATATACAGAATATAGTTAATGTTTTTTTTTTTGAACCTCCATTTAAAAGGTGAATTCTAATGGAATAAAGTTTCAATGACAATATCAACTAAATACATTTTTCCTTTTTTAAATTGGTCAAATATTAACCAAATGCCTCTCATGTGCCATATCTATATCTAGCTCCTGGTTAATCTATTTAACTTAAATTAAATGGAAGAAACTATTTAAAATGTTAAAAGGTTTTTTTTTTTTCTTCTCTTAGACTTCTGGAAATAACTACAATGAACAATTACTTTCTTTGTTTTTATTGTACATTTAGCATCTCTAAGCTCTATTACCGCTGTTGTTGAACTGTAAAAAATAAGGGTACAAGTATATCGTGGCACAATATATTGCAATACAAAATTGTTTCACATATCATGGAGTTACTGAGAATGATTCAAGTTACTTCTTTACCTTTTTTACGTCTTTTTGTCGAATTTTGTACCAGACTCTTATCCTTTAATCACATTTAAATGAGAAACTTTATAACCTTGGATTAAATGGGATGACTTAATGCAACGTCAGTGTTGCCCCCTAGTGGATGGGTGATATTAAATTCTCTAACACAAATCCAACTAGACCCTAGCCTTATTAGCTTAACTTAGTCTACAAAATATTTCAAAATTCATTGATTTCAATGATGGATATAGAAACAGTTTTAAAAATTTGTGTTGTAAAACTTTATGAAATATATATTGTAAAATATATAAATCGTGAAATACCTATTTTTTTTCGTGGACAAAATATGGTGATATGTATCATATTGTGAGCAGAGTGTGTTGTTTAAACCCGTAGTAAACAATGGTATCACATCATTTAGATAAATATTTAGAGTTTGGTTGAAAAATTACTTCAGTTAAATCATTGTGATATTTTTAAATCTATTTTTAAACTGATAAGATTTAAAAATAACATTAGTTTTACAATGCTGTTCCTTGAAGTCAGGGAAGTTTTTTTAATACTTGGAAACTATAAATTCAGTTACAGTCTGATTTGTTATTATTTTATAGATTTTGTTACTGTAACTTTACCAAACAAATTACTTTTATAACAGGGTTATAACAATAATGACAATTATGTATGACAATAATCTTTTTAAGTACAGCATCATTCTCCTTACATATCTAAAATACAATTTCAAGTGTGTTTTGTGAGAATAAATAAAAGCAGTTTAAATGGAAGAATATTACCTTTTCTTCCTTCAACACAGTCCAAAATCCAGCCGCTAATATTTAGAATAATGCATGGACATGAAAAAAATGTTTTTCTGTTGAATACTATGAATATGTATTTTCTTTCTCACTGACTTCTTTCTCACCACTGAAGTCTGTTTTTTTACAGGAACACAGATATACGTTCTTAATGGAACCGACCCAGAAGGGCAGCCAGTAAAGTATGGAATAAGCTTCGAACCTGGATCTAAAGAATACTTTCATGTTCATCCCAAATCTGGAGTTGTGACTCTAATAGAGGAACTTGACAGAGAGGTATGACTGTACTACATTAAAAAAGGTAATAAATACATGTTGTTTAATCCACACTTGTGTATTCTCACAGGCACAAGATGAGATTGAAGTCTATGTCAGCATCTCTGACAGCCTTAATAAAGTAAGTATAAGATGTGCACTCTTTTTTATAGAGGATCCGCTTGTGTGATGAGATCTTCCTTATACTCTGGTACTCTGTCAGGTAGTCGAAAAGGTTTCCATTTTTGTCATGGACGCCAACGATGAGAGACCACAATTTCAAAACATGCCTTCAATCGTTGATGTGCTGGAGGTGAGCAGACGCCTTCTTTACTGCATCTGTTATAGCTTTACAATAACCATTTAAAGAGCTGCAGATCTTTTTTGACCCACTCAGAACACAACATCTGGGAGTAGCATCTGTAAAATCCAGGCGGTGGATAGAGACACTGGCTCAGGCGGATCAGTCACTTATTTCCTGCAGGTAATTCCTCACATAGTTATGAACAACAATGAAGGTCAAAAGGTACGTGGCTCGTTTTTATTTTTATCATTGGTGAATTACATTCAATGCTCAGAAATAGAGTTAACCTGGATAAATAGTAAAATATCAACTATTATCGACAGTTCAGTGGCAAAGATGTATAGACTAAAGACAGAAGAGAATGACCTATGGCCCAGCTGACTCTGGAAAGTTGTGAGAACTGCTGAATACATCTAAATGTCATAGGCAGCATAACACACTTGTACCAACATATTTGTGAGAAAAAAAGAAGAGTTGATGAAAGATTGTTATTAACATGAGAACTTTTCAAAGAGGAATTGGCAGCTTTACATGGGACAGACCTGTAATGATGATTACAGGTGACAGCATCCAGGATCAACACTTTTCATCCATCATAGGGTGGTTTTTATCAATTTACTGATTTAAATTGATTGATTTAAATTGAAACTGATTTTTATCAATTTACTGCAGAGCTCATAGTTTTGCAAGTGAACTCCATAAAATCACAGAATAGTTTTTTAGCTTGGAGCACTAACAAATACAAATAATATTTATCTCAGAATAATCAAACTATCATCATTAACAAATGTAGACATACTTCTTGATTTCCTGCACATTACATTTAACCGTAGCCAATCAACGTTTTTTTCCGTTGTCTTCTCTTAAGTTTTGCAAAAAAAAATGACATTAACTACTTCCGTCTTGCATTGGTAAAACTTGCACACAGTTTTAACTTTAAAAAAAGAATAGAAACTTCTCCTAACAAATCAGAAGTCAATTCTGTCCCAGTGTCCAGCAACAAAAACTTACCTTTTATTGATTGGTCTCTGCTGTTGGAATTGGACTTAGCCACGGGACGCTAAGCCTCATGTATTGACAAGTCATTTTTTTAATGCAAATCTTCCTAAATAATAAGGATTTAATCAATATATAATTTGCATGAGTTTATAGTGTTTTACCTCATCCCTTTTCAACACCACAAAGAACACTGTTTAAAAATAAGTTTAAATCCGGCCTTATTGTATCGTGGATGGTGCTGCAGTCGCACAGCATCCAGACAGCATCGGCTTTTCCCAACCTCCCCCCCTCTCTCTCTGCCCACATCTTTTCCTGTCACCAAATTGTCTGCTACCTTTTCAGAATATTGGCAAAAAGCCCCAAAATATAATCTTCAAAAAGAAGTCTATCCATGTTTTACAAGGACCCACGGGTTCCTCATGTCAAGTTATAAAAACATGTGTTTTATCGAACACCTGCTGTGTCTAGGGATATTCACTGGTTTTCATGTGTTGATGTCTCCAGAATAGTGAACAAAACCCAAAGTTCTCCATTGACCACCATAGTGGGGTCTTGAGGATAAAACCAGGTGAAGCCCTCGACTACGAGAAGCTGCGCACACATTTCATCACCGTTGTGGCAAAGGTGAGGTCACTTTAAAGCTTATTTAATCTCTTCAAATAGTTAATCAGTCCACACTCAGCACCCTTATGTTTTTTTTCCTGTCTTCGTTGTTTTTGTTTTCAGGATGGAGGAGGTATTTATAAAGGCAAGCTTCAAGTGTTGTCTTCATCTGCCACTCTGACGATTAATGTGATTGACACACAAGACACTCCTCCAGTGTTTGTCGGAACTCCTTACTTTGGTTATGTTTATGAAGTCTCGTCGCCTGTAAGTATCAGAAATGCACTGTTTTAGGTATTAATTTTTTTCAATTATCAAATTATTTCATTAGAATGCAGTTTATGTCCATTATTTTCTGTTTGGTTCTCAGCTCTGATTATTAACTCAATTTTAATACAAAACAAATATATCCAAAACCACTGTATGATCCCCAATTATATTTTTATAAACACAGTTAATACAAGAAGAAGTTAAAGCTGTTTAAATACAATTATTTTATGGCAATTTCAGCATATTTTAAGTCATCCGTGTTTAAAAAGCTGTCATACCTACACTAGGCAATGTTCTGTTAAAAATTCTTTAAATACAGATATTATTTTTGTTAACTTCTCAAAGGAAATTAATTCTGAAACAATAGAAGCCTCTAATTGGTAAACATTAACCATTTTATGGGTTAAACCGGTTTAAACGTGAGCAGCAGCGGCACAGATGTCTCATTCCATCTGAGCAGCCTGTGGCTTAAATCTGATAAAAAAGACTACACAGAGTCCCAGCGCACATGCTCTCAAGACAAGATTATACCATCAAAGATATGAAGAGGAAATGAAACTCTGTATTTGTCTAATTTCAACACATTTACATTTTTTGCACATTTGACAGACGCCTTTATCTAAAGCGACTTACATTTAATAAACACATGTTGTCATTTTTTTTTTATTTCCCTGGGGTCTGACCCAACAGCCTTTTCATTGCTAGTGCAACGCTCCACTGAATAAGCCACAGGAAAGCTCAGATTCAATTAGCAACATGTTGTGGCTACGTTGACAGACTTTATTGTTTCAGGTCTAAGATCAAATTTCGTTTACAGGGATCTGAGATATTTACAGTTTTTGCCAAAGATGGAGACGTGGATAATCCGAATCCAATCACATATTCAATAGACTCGGGTAAGTGTTATGGATTTAAACACAAAAACTTTTAGATATTTTTCTGGTTTAACAAACTTTCGATGTGTTTAGGGGCCGATGGGGTTTTCGACATTAATAAAACCAGTGGAGTCATCGCGCTGAAGGTGTTCCCAGCAGACCTGAGGAGGGAAGTTTTTAATATTAAAATCAAGGTAACTCCATTCTGTAAAATACTTGCTTGGTCACCAGCATATTTAAAATGTACCGGTATATTAATAACTAGTAAAAGTGGAAAAACATGTGAAAAAAAAAACAAAAAAAAAAAAAAAGTAAGATGAGGTAAATAAAATGTTTGCAGGAAATTTAAGTTTAAAGGAAATGCAAGGCAAACTTTGTTTGGATAGCACATTTCATACACATTGGTAATGCAAGGGAGATATACAATTTTACTAAAGGGAGATTTAATAAAATGTTTTACAACTAAATCACACTTTAATAAAATCAAAATTTTTGAGATTTAAACTATTATTATTTTTTTATGTAATTAATGTCCTCCCCATTAACAGAGCTCTTCAAACATCTGAGTTTTTTGTTAAAAGAGGAATTCCCAAAATGCACATAGGTCAAGAAACATCAACATTCCCTTTACATCTGTGGAGGCCAAACTCATTGTAGTTTAGGAGCCATGTCAAAAAATCTGATTTAATCTAGCCACAGGGGTTGCAAGCCAGTGATTTCTGTGCCGGTCCCAAGCCCGGATAAATAGAGAGGGTTGCGTCAGGAAGGGCATCCGGCGTAAAATATGCCGGATACACAAAGGTGTACAGAACAGTAGTGAGACCAGCTATGATGTATGGGTTAGAGACTGTAGCAGTGAGGAAGAGACAAGAGGCAGAGATGGAAGTAGCAGAGATGAGGATGTTGAGGTTCAGTTTAGGAGTGACGAGGATGGACAAGATTAGGAATGAGCACATCAGAGGGACAGCTCAGGTTGGTTGTTTGGAGACAAAGTCAGAGAGGCCAGATTGAGATGGTTTGGACATGTGCAGAGGAGGGATGGTGGTTATACTGGTAGAAGGATGTTGGAGATGGAGATGCCAGGCAAGAGGTCAAGAGGAAGGCCAAAGACGAGATATATGGATGTGCTGAAAGAGGACATGAAGGTAGTTGGTGCAAGAGTAGAGGATACTGAGGACAGAGTTAGGTGGAAAAGGATGATTCGCTGTGGCGACCCCTAAACTGGGAACAGCCGAAAGGAAAAGAAGAAGTCAAAAAATCTGATTTATTGTGAGCCGGACTAGTCTAATGAATGACTTCATCATCGTTCAATTTCCATGTTCATCTTTTTGAAGTGCAACAACAATAGACAGAAAACACATAGTAGCTTAGTTAGTATACTTACTATTTTTTTGACTGGGCAGAGTAAGCATGGCAAAAAAATACATTCATGCTCTAAAACATCTGCTCTAAAACTACATTAAAATCCCTATTTAAA
>SRMA01025336.1:0-77335 GCA_007224835.1 Danionella cerebrum
TTATGCTCAGTCGGCTGCACATATCGACAGGTCACAAGTCTCATGCAATCAATTACAATATCATGAACACATATCGACAGGTCACAAGTCTCATGCAATCAATTACAATATCATGAATTAATTGTGTTTAAAGCACTGTTTGCTGTGTTCTCTTCAAGGAAGCAACATTCTGAGACTTACAGCTTTGTCTGTTTTATTGCTTTTGATATTATATGATATTTGTTTCTAATGATTTTGGATTTTCCAGAATTATTTTGTCATTGAATGCCTCTATTTTAGTTTTTCACCAGCCACTTTATTAGGTACACCTTGCAAATCCTGAGTTGGACCCCTTTTTGCTTTTATAATTGCCTTACTCCGTCGTGACATGGTTATCCTTTCCTCACAATTGTGATGCTCGGTTTGCACAGCCACTGATTGGAAATGTGCTTTAATGAACAGTCGGACAGGTGTACCTAATAAAGTGGCCAGTGTGTGTATAGGACAAAGGACTTGGGTCATGGAAGGCAGTCACAGTATGTAGGTTTTATTATTCTTCAAAAGGTTATTTTCTCATCCTAGAGCCACACGAGCGCAACTAAACCTCAGGAAACCTTCAAGGACTCGCGGATTTGAGTCAGCGCATTAGTTAAAGTTCTTGAGCAACTTTTGAAGCTGCTTTGAAACGATTATATTGTTGAAAATGCTATACAAAAAAGAAATCATGCAACGTTGTGTATTCATGGTTGTCTTGGATTACCTTGAATTTCACTGACACTAAAAACCTCATATCAACCAGAGCAGCTTCACATTTAATATTATACAAGCGCTGACAATGATGGATGGCTTTTACCTGCATTTGGGGATGTCAGGTTTTTTGGAGACATAGTCCACGGTGGCACAGTGGGTAGCTCTGGTGCTACTCAGTTAAAAGGTCGGGAGATTGACGCCTTTTTTAGTGGAGTTCAAGTATGTTCTCCATAGAAAATGTGCACCTCAGGATTGTGCGACAAATTTCTAAATATGTCTGATTTCAGAAAAATAAGTAATGGTAATTTTGGTAAATTGACAAACATGTAAAATAATGAACAAAAGAAAAATCTGAATGAAACCTTCTCTGCCTCCAAATCAGCATCAATTCTTATAAGCACAGTTGCATAAAATCAGGGATTTTGATGGATTTATACCCAGGGGTACAATCCACCAACTGTACCACACTGGTAAAAACCAGTTCAACAAAATCATCAACAAGGTTAAAACCCAGTCATGAACTGAAACAGCCAAACTGGGCCAGCAATGTGAGGTTGAAAAGGCATTTTCTCAGGATATAAAAAAAATTATTTGAATAAAAAAATGGATTGGAGGAAAAAATGTCTGTGAAAGGATCAAATGCACTGCTCTTGATCCATGTGAAAAAGAATTTATTCAATGCCTTTGGCACCAGGCACTTTCCTCATTGAAGGTAAAGATTTAAACCTCTCTTACATTCCCAGAGCCTCAAACTTATGTTTTTCTTGGTGCTGTTAGCTGCAGGCTGTTTAATCTACAGGAATGTGAGAACCTGATGCTGCATTATTTACAGAAAACAGCAAAAGAAGGTCAGAGTCAGCATGTTTCGGTACCTTTATACCGCAGATAATCTCAATGAATGTATAGCCATTTAATGAGGTTTATATTTATGATACATCACACCTGCCTCTTTCAACCGCTCTGGTTTTCTAAATAAAGGTGACAACAAACTATTTGTTCAATTCTTAGTTAGTCATACAGTTTAAACTGAAACTAGGTGCTTGAAAAAACTATTTTTTTGTACAAAACTCATCAAATCTAAAGTTTGACTAATAATGAAGTTTAATTCACTAATTTAATATAAAGAATATGATTGAATTATCACAAAGACTGCTAAATTATGTTTAAACTAAAAATAGTTTTACGCACAAAATTGATTTGCGTTGAGTTTAGCCACCATAGGTCTTGCATTACAAAGCTTATTCAAAGGTTTTAAATAAACTTGTTCAGAGAGTTGATTAAACTCCTCCCACTATCGACAGTCAGATATCTTTTTAACTTGTTAATGTATGCTGTTTAAACTAATACTAACTCACATCTCTGTTGGAATTTATTAAATTACTATTTTTTGTGTGTATACATTTGCATAATGTAAAGTACAGTTTGTAAAATGCATAATATTTTCTTGGCGTTTGGCAGGTTTTCTGTTGCCCGGTTTCTTCTTTGTGTCTGGGAGAGATTGAGTTGAGATCTCATCTTCTTCCCCAGTTCAAAGCCTCCTAAACAGCTGTTTCAGTTCATGGCTGGGTTTCATTGTAGTATGTATTAGCATTTGTTGTTCACAGCATGTTTCACACCTGTGCAATAGATTTTACAGAAAACGCTGGTTTATTTAGCTTAAACATGACAGTCAGCTTAAACCACGGGCTGCTATGAAAAAAAGGAAGGGGGAAGGGAGAGAGCGAGATTAAAAGAAGCAACATGACTCTCGAGAGTCCAAAGCAAAAGTGAACAAATGTCCCTCAGCAACTTTACTTAAAGTACAATAACTTCCTGGTTGTGATGTATTTCCTGTTTGTGATGCAATTCCACAATTTCAGAAATCAACTATTTTTACAAATATTCCAGTCTACTCATACTATATACACCATATATACCCCTTTGGTTACATAATGCACCTAACTCTAAAGCTCTACAGATAATAAAAAAATAATAAAAAGCAGCATGCATTGGAATAAATACTTAAAAAAACGCTGTTTAATCAGTTTTGACTCGTTCTGAACTCATGTGCTAATCATCAGCCACTAAATAAGTCTAAAATAACACTTCTTTATGAACAGTTTCCAGTTTCTGTTAAATTGAGTGGGACTTAGTGTGCACAACCATCCCTCCCCCCACCCCACGCATCGTCAGAATCCAAAATTTCACTCATGAAATTGTGCAATATGATACGACTCAAACATATTTTTATTGTGCAATTCCAACAAACAGGTTTATCAGAGTTGCATGCAACATATTCAGTCCTGTTATCTGTGTAGTGATATAGAGGATCAGATTCAGAGAAAGCGTCATGAATGACAGTCCGAAGTGAAAGACCTGAGTGTGTGTAATCTCCTCAGAGCTAATAGAAAAACTCAAAGCCTCAGATATGAAAAGGTCAGGTCCATAGAGACTGAGAGAATGTATTTCCAGAGCCCAGTGAAGTGTATAGAGTGATGGAAGACTTATCACCAGCAGGGTTTGGATGGCCTTTGCTTCGTGGGGTCATGGTGAGCCAGGTCTGATCACAGCCTTTGGAATTCATGAATTTGATCAGATGCGTGGCCACCAACACACAATCTTTCGCTGACTAAAGGTTTCAGAGAGTCTCCAATGCAAATGGACTTTTTTACATGTAGGACAGTATCAAAAAAGGCGACTGTTTAAGAATTTTAAATTAAAATCTGGTCAATTTCACCCTATTTCTACACAATGTTCCATTTTTCACTTATAAAGAAGTAGAAGAATTAAATGACGTTTGGCTGCAGTCTCAAGTCGTCAAGATCGATGTTCCGTTTATTCTGCCCCTTTCTCCCTCATTCTTGTTTGCTTCCCCTTATCCTTTTTTTCTCATCCCCCTTTTAATCCGGTCTTTCCTTTCGTTCATTGCGGGATCATATGCGCTGGTTGAAGAGCAACTTTTATCTTTGAGTTAGCTCCAGATCTGTTTTGTTCCCTTTAACCAGTGAGGTTTTCCCTGTTAAGGGCTTTTTCGTTTTTTTCTTAATTCACTTAAAGTCATTTAAACTGGGATTGATTTCATCAATCTTTATGTAAACCAACCCCTATGTCTCTATGATTTTACGTCGCTGAAATGGTTGCTATGGCAAACAATCAGGTTGCTATGAAGGGGTCAGGGACATAATATGGTCTCATTGTTACTATAAGTCATATAAACCAACCCACATATTTTTATCATTTTCCAAAGCTGGGATATAATTCTGAAATTTTGGTTGCTAGGCTAAACAGGTTGGTTGCTAGGGAGTCAATAACATCATAAAAATTTTTGATTTTTATCAAACAACCCTCCATTTCTCTATAATGTTTCATCTTGAAGACGTCTTAAAAAGTTTCCATTTCCCTGTTTGTTTTGACTATTATAATGTAACGATAATTAGTAAACCCCTTCTGGAGCCTGGGGTTCCAATACTTTTGCACAGTGGTTGGTATGTTCATGCACAGACTGATAACCTCCATATGTGGTTTACCGTCTTTTATACAGGTGTTATTACTTTTACAGGACTGTACTTTAAGTTTTCCATATTGTAAACCTTTTTTTTACGGTTTATAACTGACTAAAATGATACCATGTTTTTTTTTCTAAAACACATTTTAGAGCATTTAAAATCATGTATTTTGTAAAGAAAATAAAACAGTAATTTGCTTTATTTTCATTCAATTTTAATTAAAGGTCTGTAAAATGTTTTAAGTGCTTAAAAAATTTATTTTTGTGAAAAACATTCTTTTTCTGTAGCATTATATAATGTTTTGCTGTTAAATTGACTAATGTTTTTTAACAGTCTAGCATGAGTTTTCAGAATCATTCAGATCTATTTTCTAACAATGGAATATGATTCAGAAAGCAGCGCTTACTTTTGATGCATGTGTTTTGGCAGCCGCTGGATCATCATCTCATTTAAAT
The DNA here is from genome assembly GCA_007224835.1 of Danionella cerebrum. Lineage (NCBI taxonomy): Eukaryota > Metazoa > Chordata > Actinopteri > Cypriniformes > Danionidae > Danionella > Danionella cerebrum. The sequence goes on from SRMA01025336.1 coordinate 4,670, forward strand.
ACACACGAAATGCATCAGGGGCACCAAACACCATTCAGGCCACAAATAACTTTGGCAGAGTGAAGTGGAATCGTTCCACAACTTCCACTCAGATCCAAACTGTCGTAAACAGCTTATCTCCACAGTGTACACTCCATCAGAAACACTCTCATATGTTTCACCAACCTGGCAGAGTACGAGCAGAACATTCCAACTCTTACTGGTTTAAAAGACATAAATAATTCTTTCATGACATTATCTGAACGAACAAACAAATTGTTGATGAAAAATGGATTTCTTGGAATACGTGGCATTTCGATTGGCGGAAAAGTTACAGTTTGCTTCTTGCTGCATGAATATTTCACAAAGTTTTTAGCAAAGAAATGTCATTGAGTAGTTTTTTGTCAGCGGTTTATTAACATGTTGTGTCAGCCATTTGCTAACAATTCCAACTTGATGCTAATTCTTTCCAGCACAGGCTAAAAACAAGTCTTGCAAAATGCCTGCATTTTATTTCCTCTTCTTCTTACTCCACTGCTTCACCACTCTCAACTTTTTCTTTCTCATTCCTTCTCAAAGTCATGTCCAGGTTCATATTCACCTCCCCAAAAATTCTTAGACACCCTGATTCAATGCCTTCTGAGCAAGCTTTCAGTTCATATAGAAGCTTTTCTGATCAACTCCTGATAGTTAAATTCAACTCGGATTTGCAGTTAGTGTGTTATTTGGGGAAAATTGATAGTTTATTGTTATTTTTGCCATTTATTGGGACAGTAAAGAAACAGGAAATAAACTCTTAGAAGTCAGAGCAGTGACGTCGTTAGCCCTAATTTAGGGGGGCTTCAGCCTCCCTAAAATATCCCAAAGCCCCCCCTATAATTTGGGGCGACATTTTATTTATTATTATTATCTTGATATTTAAAATATATTTAAATAAGTGCATACATGCAGCGAACACGAGCCAGCAAGAAAGTGAGTTAAGCTGAAGTTCGCTTTCAAAATTATTATCGTTATGATTCCCATCATGCCTCATTAGCATGCGTCAAGCGTGATGTGGTAGGCGGCCGCATAAGCAGCTGGACCAACACAACAGTGTGGAGGCAGCAGCAGTAAACAGCAGTGAACACACGGTGTACACACGGTCAGCGATTGTACATTGATAGCAGCGATTGTTGCTTAATCTGAACATTTACCTATGGTAAGAGAAGGAAGGACGATATTGTAGCCTAGTCTATTTCAACCTTAATGTTGGAAGCTAAAGCGAACGTCGTCTAAAATGCTAACATCGTGAAAAATCTTTTATTAGCTGTCTACTATCCTGTCGAATCTCTGAAGTACACATAATGTTAGTATCTTTTCCCAATTACCACGAGTGAAATTTAGTGTCATTAGTACTAGTTCCCAAAAAGTTCTCCCAAAGGGATTAATAAAGTAAATTCTATTCTATTTTCACCGCATGCAATGTACGAGAAGCCTTCCAGGGGCTAAGCCCCCCCTATCTGTCAACCCTAGTGACGTCCCTGAGTCAGAGCCTTTTTGAGAGCTTTTATACTTTGCTCTAAGGAATAACCTTTAAAGCAGTTTTTTTTTTGTGCCAATGCTTGATATCATTTTGTATTTTTTACAAATATATTTTCATTACATCAAACCTGAAATTGTAAAGAGAAAATACAAATCAGAGTATTAAATGTTTTATTTCTTTGTCAAACTATTTTTACATTTATAACAGAAAAATGTTGAGACATTTACATTTACATTTATGTATTTAGCAGACGCTTTTATCCAAAGCGACTTACATTGGGAGTAAACATCAAGCAGTTTGGTACAAAGTGGATTGATCAGAAGACATACACATAGAACACTTTCAAGCTAGTACAGAAAATGAATTCAAATCAGTGCTTCAGAGACAAAAAAAGGCAACTGCCCCAAAACAGCAAAGATAACAAATGAAAACACATGCCATATCACAAGTATTGTACTTCCAAGGGAAGTCTTCGTGTTCTGTAAAATGAAAGACGATTCCAGCTTTTCTCACGTTTTATTTTGAATTGCCTTGCAAACTATTGTTTTAACTCTTGTAATGTTCATTGAAAAACAACCTTTTTGAAACAAACCTACACTTTATATCTGAAATTAACATTGAACAATAAGTGCGTTGCGTCAATAGATTGGCACATGAGTTAGGTGCATGCAGAGACCTCTAAGGGTTAATGGAATGTCGCTACCCACAATACCACCGGGGCTGACGTCTGGGCTTGTCTATTAACAAGATGCTAGAGGTAGAACTGCTGCTGGCCTAAATTTTCCAAATTCGCAAATGAGTCTCCCAAATCATTTTGGAGGAAGCAGTAGGGTTGAGACGGAGAGCCATCTCTTTCAAGGAAAATCCAAAATAGAGCCATAAATGTAAGTTATGTTGTTGCTAGATTTGTTATTGTTATATATAATCATATATAATATATGACAGGACTAATATGCAAAATTTTGAATAATAACATTACACAACAGTGTATGGTACATAAAATGGCGGATTATGTTTAGTTGTTTAAAAATATACTCCATTTGATGCATTTTTGATCCTTCAGAAGCATTTGGCTAATGAATATGGCTTTTTAGGGGTGTCCTGATTCCTTTCAACTTCAAGGACTAATGGTGAGTTCTGACTACACGACTATAGTCCAAATTTTGAGTCGCTGACAGGTGTTGAGAAATCAGTGCTCGTGCACATGATTCACACAGTGTGAACTATACCAAAGATGTGAACCGACTGACTGGTCGAGAGTTATTTGGCAAAGCTAAGTATGATTTTATTCACATAACTCAGTTTGTGTACATGCAAAATGTCACTTTGCGCTCTCACAATAGGACTTTTCGCGCTCAGAATTGCAGTGCCCATAAACGCTCCCCACTTTTTAACTCCAGTCTTGCACAAACAACCTTGTATTGCTTTCAAGTGACTTCTTGTGAGTGTTTGGTTGCGAGACAGTTGTGGCCATAGGACAAAGATTTCTGCGATTCTTTCGAAACAACATACTTTGAGAACCGTGCAGTTTGAACTTGGTATAAGGCACAAGGGCAGGGGTAAATGAGAGAAATGGAACTCAGCCTTTGTGCATGAGAGTCCCTGAGAGTAGCATAAGATTTCCATTATAATATATCTATATATAATGTATTTAACCTTAAAGAATATTTTAAAAAACTGCCTGTTTTATCCTGTTTTCACAGTTTGTAGAACAAAAAAATCCCAAGTTTTTGTTCTATTTTCTTACGCCGAGCATTCTTTTCAATTGTGGTATCTATTTATTCAACGCTCTATTCTCTCTTTGTTAAAACAGAATCCCAAAAATGGCCAGTGTTTGCTATTCCGACTTTTATAAAGAGATCTGTTCCCAAACTGGAGAGCTCTGAATTATAAATACCATTGGGGAAATGTGCTTATTTTGCGACAGCTTGTAACTGTGACAACATCATTTGATGAGATCCTTGTTGATGCACAGTGTTTTCTCTGGATGTGTTTTGACTGGGTGAAATGGCAAATACACCCTGCAAATGGTTTGTAATGGAGTGACCTTTTCGCAGCAGTGTTAACATTCTTCATTGACCTCATTTCCTCCTGTCACCGAGGGCCATTTGGTAATCACACAAAAACTTTTCTCACTTGAGGTATGGAAACGCAGTAATGAGCTTAATGAGGCTGCAAAATTACAGCTTTACTCAAGCATCCAGCTGCTGAATATGTTAATAACAGAAATTAATATTTACTGTTACATTTGATAAATTGTGGTATTTAGCAAATTATCTCAAATTAAAGCCCTCGACAGACACAGCCACAGCTAATTCCAACTTAAATATGCCTTTAAAGTTTTTTCAAGACGTCAGTTTCTCTCCTATGAATTATAAATGTAACTTTTCTACAGAAATGTAATTGTGCGAACGCTTGGAAAAAAGCTTAGCTCTTTTTAAAAAAAACAACCATCCAATTTGCACAAACCCCAGTTGATTTGGGTAGTGCAAGCTTAAAGAAGTCGTGATTATCCTAAAGAGGATTTTGATGATTTCACCATGAGCTGAGCATGTGGAGATTCAAACAGATGTTCCAGTCCTAAGAGGGTAAATAGGGTTTGCAAGGCGTGAAATGAATGCCAGTCCTTTAAATCGAGTTAAAAGCGAAGAAAGCCCATTAAATAAAACCAAAGAAGGACGCTGCGTTCATCTGAGGTAAGAAGACAGCAAGGCTGAGAAGAGTTCTGTTGGCTGAAACCCAATGTGTCCATTTTTCAAGACAGTATTACATTTATTCATCAGGATAAAAAGAGCTGGAGATTTTAATAAATGCATGAATGATCACAGCTGATTCATCTTTTAACTGCATGGTGCAGAATATCCCTTAATGCTGTTTACATTGATTTATACGCAGCCCCTACAGCATCCATTGCTGATAAAAATGGGGGGTTAGGTGTAAGATAGATGAATGGGAAGCAAGTCCCCAGCGGGAACCTAATGTTGACTTGATGTGAAACTAATATGACATTTGGAGGAATACGACACGTACAAATGGAGTAATGTTAAATATATTTTGAATCCTATTGTACTGACACAGAACAGGAAGTTACATCACTAACAGGAAGTTACATCAGAACTAGGAATGTCTTAGCTCTTAAAATAAAATTGCTAAAAAACGCTCTCCCTGCTTTGAACAGGCTCTTTGAATCCCCTCTCTTCCTCCTCCCCCAACTCTCTCTCTCTCAATGCAGTTTTGTTAGCTGTTAGCATCTTCAGTGTTTTCAAGCTAAATAAAACGCATTTCTGTTGATTGCTTCTATAATAAGTTATGAACAATATTTGCAATAACATATGCAGTGAGGTTCATGGCTGGTGAGGTACTTTTACAAACTTTCAAACCCTACAGAGTTGCTATCCCTTGTTTCATAAATATTTCAAAGAACTTATTTTTCTTACGAAGTCTCTGAAAGGTACAAAAACATACAGAGTAGCTAAATAACATTAACATGTTTTGTTTAAAAATGTTCCATTTACAAACTGTGGCATGCAAAAAAATCATAATATTGACTTATAAAAGAAGTCAACGCGCTGTTCCTTCTGAAGAAAATAATTGATAACTTGTTTGTGGAAGTGTTACTTTTTTCTTTTGTTTTTAAAGGCTCTCTGTCTCAATGGAAATCACTGCCTGTGGGGAAAAAAAGTATAATATTTAAATTTCTTTTTTCTTCCCATAAAGCCAGGTGACGACACCTGCTCCCCTGAGCACACGTCATGACACGAAACTGATTAGAATATTTGAAAAAACATTAAAAATGTGTTTTTACATTTATATTTTATTCAAGCAGTTACAAACAACTAAAATAAAAATATTATGATGGCCTGAAAGACACAACTTCACTGGAGTCAAATTCAATTTCAGTGCTTGACATTGGATAAAAAAAAAATCAACAACCACAAAAACACAACTCAATATTGTTGTTTTTATATCAATAAACATGATAAAAAAACTAAAAGCAACTGCTTGCATTATGGATGAACGGTCATGCACCAATTGAGCAATTAAATATATATATATAATTGTATCATTGTGCAGATAGTTAAGCAATGAATAACCAACAATGACCATATGGATCAGTTTCTGTGAGTTTTATTGATTTATTTTCATTTTTTAACCGGAGGGGTGCAAGCACTATTCTAAACTACCAGCTGTTGGTTTGTACAGAAAGCTGGCAATAACCTCAAGCCATTATTAAGGTGTGCCAAGCTTCACAATGAGTCTGTTAAACTGAGTTATAGAGAGTAAACCAAACAGAACACGATTAGATTTTTCTGAAGTCTCCCCAGTATGCAGCGTAATTTGCTTTTTAACTTTTGCTGAGGTTGTAAAAGAAAGCAGATGTGATCCATTGATTGGTGTTTAGACCCGTAAAACATATTTGTTTTCTGATAACCTCAGGGAGCATTTGTACACTCTGCAGGGCTTTAAGAAAGATAAAAAGTCAGTAAATAAAACATCTGCAAGAACTTTTGAATAGTTTCAGTTTCATTGATCCAAACAAAAATTACTAACAGGGAGGAAGTTTATTTATGAAAATATTTACTTAAGACATTTTCATATTATTCATTTGAGCTCAAAGTGGTTTGTATAGTGCAATTAAAACACTACAAATGCAACAACAACAAAAAAGAAAATTGTATTCGTTTTTTTATGAATTGAAGTGGTGTTTTATTAACAAACTGCTGTCATTCAATATATGTTATATATAAGAACTTCCAGACTCACTAACATCCCATCCAGAGGTATTTTTTGTACCAAACCCCAGATCAAAGTAAAAATTGGGTATTGGAGGTTTAATGGAGTGACCCTTTCTGTTGTGCAAAGTGTTCTGTTTCTCTTTATCTGCTTTCTACAGGTGAACTCTCAGTCTATCGTAGGGATGTATAGGGATGTTAATGCATACGAACTGAGGCATGCTGTGCTGCAGCCATGTTTGATCTCTTTCCCTTGGGCCATGTTCAAGCACTTCCACAAAAAAAATACATATATACATATATTAACAAAGGAAACAATTTCGACAGTTTGTGTCATTCCAACTGTGGATCCTAGAAAATGCATAACATTTGCCATTTTTTTTTTTTTTGCCACAGCTTGAAATGTTTCTATTTTCTATGTTTAAGATTTGACACAAACACAAAATGCTCTACACAAGTTCAAAGCTCTCCGGTGGCACCAAATGGTATTGAATAATGTAGCACAGCACTTCACTTCAGATGTCCTGGCTGACAGGAAAAGCAAAATATGGATTCAGTTCAAATTGGTGTACACATGTTTTTATGCATTCATATTGAAATATACATTATTTTAAAGAAGAGGATGTGGCTGTTAGTTGTTACGTGTGTTTGTCATGTTTTATTTCTGACAGCTAGGGAGCCAGGGGCTTGGATTCAAAAGTCATCGAGAAGTCAGGCTAACTGTCAGCAGAAAGCTTTATAAGTGACAAGGAAACTCATGTAAAAGACTGATTTGGAACCATCTACACAGGCGGCATGTGAGTGAGCAGTGTAAATAGCACGAGCACACACTTTGATTCCTCGTGTTAGCATAATGCTACAAAAGAGCATGATGCTACTTAGCAAAAAAAAAAATATATGACTAGATAGAAGCAGGCCTTATTATCAAGGGTTGAAGCCCCTGAAATCATCTCTCTATCCTTTCGTTTTCTTAAATTCTCTTAAAAAGCCTCCTTTTAAACCAGTTTTGTTGCTGTGGAAACATGCAATTTGTTCCCTTAACCGATAACAAAGTTCCGGCTAACCCCAGAAGAAACTACACATTATTTTCTATGTTCTTTTTGGACGTTGATGGGTTTTATGTCCTCTGATACATGATTCTTCTACTGGATCTATACAATGTTCTTTATAAACAAACTCATCTTGGATTACCCAGATGAAAAAATATTCGTAAAAAAAAAAGAAGCTGGGGTTGTATTAAAAAATATTTTATATCAAGCATCACCAAAAAAACTGTTTTATGTAAAGTGGAGAAAATTGTAAAGTTCAAAGGCAGCGGACCTTTGAGCGTTAAGCTAAAATATATAATATCCCCCTGAACTTTGTTAATAAAACATCCTTTTGCATTTCCAAAGCAAAGCAAACGTTTTGAATAACTGGTGGGTGTCGAAGAAAGCGACTTTGCATAATCAACTATTTTAGATGTTCTCGCACCATTCTGTTACAGTTTACTTGATCAGACCATTCATATGAGGAAGTTTGTACCTGCTCTACCTATTGTTAGTTCAAGATGTAAAACGGATATTACACTTAGGCCCTAACATTGATTAAGTTTTTCTCAAATTCTCTCAAAACACCTAATTTTAAACAGTGTCGTTACTGTGGAAATTTGTTCCCTTAACCGATTATAAAATTCCGGCTAACCTCAGAAGAAACTACACATTATTTTCTTTGTTCTTTTTGGGAGTTCAGGTGTTTTATGTCCTCTGATACATGATGCTGGAGCTTTAGAAACAAACTTATCTTGGATTTCTTAAACACATGCAATTTCAAAGAAGAAAATGTAAGTAGAACTTCACCTTCATCCTGTTCATGTGACTCTTTCAGTTTTATTTAAGAACTGTTTATCGTTATTTGCCAAGAAAAGAAGTTCTGTTCTTTTGTCAGTTATGCAGCCCAATAAAATGATGACTCGTGCTGAAGTACACAAGCAAAAGCCTCTTTAGAGTCTATAAATACGGCTTCTCAAAAGTCAGCATACCCCTGACGAGGCTGAGCTCTAGAAACAGCAACTAAACGCTGCTGGCAGCTTACTGGTTTGGAACAGAGCTTTTGACTCTTTTCAAAAGCTGCCTTGGGAAACCTCTTCAAAAGGCTGCACTTTGGTGTCATTTTCAACATTTCCCTCTTAATTATACTGACAATTTTAATCAATCAGCGAGCTTCCAGAAGAACGAGCGCATTAAACCACCGATGTTTACACCTGAAATGTCACCTCGAGTCATTTTCTCGCACCACAAACAATTGTGACTGATAGTGGGAATGGGGCTGAAATGGGGAGAGAGTCTAAGCAGCGCCGTGTCTTTGTGCCAGCTCGGCTTGTTTCATGTTGAGAAGATTCTGACAGAAAGAGACAGATGGATGCAAGCTATCAGAGAGAGAGAAAACGAGGTCAATACGAAACTCGACAGGAAATGGAACAGAGGCCAGGATATCACACAGCCAAACACTCTCAATAAAACATCACTCATCAATTGCTCGCTTCATGTTTGCTTTAGCTGAAAGAGACTTACATGAAAGCTCAGAGTATAGGAATGGAAGACATCAAAAGAGATGCTGGAATTGACCGGTGAATGTTTTGTACAGGTTGCTGTACATTCAAAGGAGAGTGTTCATATGGTTCAGTTGACTTGATTTTAAATGAGTGGTAAAATATGCAACATTCAGACGCAGTGTGGGGTTTAGTCGATAAAATGTTCTCGTAAATGAACCAGAAACCTACTGTGAAAATGAAAAATAGTCTGTGGGAAGGTTTGGTATCTGTTGCATAATAATCGAGATGTAGGGCATCGGAGTCATCACTGTACCTGAGCCAGGAGTTTCACCAATATTGGGGTTGCATCAATACTGATGTCTGCTGTTTGATCATAAATGAATCTTGTGAATTTTTTTAACCCTTAGAGGTGCATGCAGCAATCACTTTAAATTAAGTAGGAATGACGGAACCCTCCCATTGTTTCATTTTGATTTCAATTACAATGTGTAGGTTTCAAAAAGGTAATTAGTTTTACATTGTTTTAAACGAACATTACAAGAGTTATGGTGTATTATTTGCAAGGTAAATCAAAGTAAAGTGTGAGAAAATGTGCAATCAGCTGTGTTTTACAACCCCCACAACGGTGCCATCTAGTGGTGAAAGAACAAGACCCGTGATATGGCTTGTGTTTTTCAAAGTTCTGGCACAAAAAAAGCAAAATGGCTTGGAACAGTGTATAAGGTTTAGAAGAGGTTCGCTTGTTTGTTTGTTTTTTACATTATTTTGACATTTTCTTTGCTTTTCTAGGGGATTTATAAATTTTCATCCTGTATCAATAATTTTGATTTTTTTTTAAAAAACTGTTCATTGTCAATTTGTGCTGTAAAATGTAATACTTGGAATTGTATTTTTTGTAAAAAAATAAATAAATAAATAAATTAATAAAATTCAGGCTTGTTGTGTAACATTTGTAATCCCTAACATTTGTACCGTAACCTCTATATTTCAATATAGATATTAAGCTTAGGCTTTGGTTTAATATAAAGATCTAGTAAACGTTTAATAGCTTTATTAGTTTAACTTTATTATCAACTACTGAACCATCCCTTAACCAAGAAATCCCCTTTCCAGCACAAAAGATACCTCTAATAGAGGTCTGTGTTATTATCTGTGATAGAATTACATGTTAAGACCTAATTCACATTCTTAGAGCTGCCAGAAGGTGGAATAGGCAGCTATTTCACCATATGAATGGGGCTGATAATGAAATAGTAGCATGCCAAATTGTTAGTGTCAGTCATCAGCTATTGATTAGTGCAATAGATGCTACATCACACGTCACATGACCATGTTGGAGAGAAGGAAGTATTGTAACGGTAGCTAAGATTTTACATAATATAAGTATATAGATGGCACTTTATTAATACAGCATTAATCTTAACATAAACAAATCTTTTAACGTTAGTGCAAATCTTTTAACGTTAATTTTGGAAAGTTAGCATATTATGGTATGGGTCATGGTCCCTTTCCGTTTGAATTTTGGAAACTTTTATCGCGCTAAATTCAGAATTTGAGCAAGTATTTTGTTGTTTGCACATGTTCAATGGCTTAGATTGGTTTTCATATATTTGCATATATTTCATCATGTTCTTTACCACTGAATGGTAATCACATGGCATGGTTTGTTCTTGAAAATTTTTGTCTATTTTCAATTGACCCTCATCTACTAGTAATTATAATCTCGAATAGTAATTGTAACCTCACATATAAGTTTATCCAAGCCCATGATACTACTTTCCCCCCAAAACAGAGTGCATTGGTGCAGTGTTGTTGAAAAGCAGTTTAACTCCTATGTTCATCTCTCTTTCCTCCTTCAGCGCAGCAGCTAAGCCCATTGATTTTGCCCGGAAGGCCGACGAGGATGAGAGCTGCATGCAGAGAGCCGATTGGGCCAGAGTGTTGATGTTTGTATGCAGCATTAGTGGGTGTTGTACTCAGGCCTCACACTCAAAACTCCCATTGTGCAGTTCACAGCTAAATCAATGAAGACAGACTGGCTGAAGCACCTATCTGCATTTGCACAAAGGACTTATTGAGAAAGTTGAGAAAATAAAGTCTCGGGGGAAATTCATGCTGTGCTAATGCTTTTGTCGTTAAATCTTTAAACTCCAGAAAGTTCAAAAGAGGAGGTGGCTATTGCTGCTGTGCTTTTTCTTACTGAATCTTACTGCAAACTATGGTGATGCTGTTGATTTCATTCAATCCTCGATGCAATGTTATACTGTCAGGGTGAATAAAATATTCAAAGAACTATTAAACCCATGCAGCTTATAATCAAATCCATTTCCACAAACGCTTTACCATTTTAATGACAAATCTGTTAATAAGTTTGTTTAGAGGTATTTCAGGAGGATAAAGCAAAGGGAAAGAAAATAGGGATTATGGTAGCCCCCTGAAGAAATTATTACTTTGATTGTGTAACAATAAGCTGAGATTTAGCAAAGCTTGATAAGTTTGGAGTTTTGGGAAATAATTGTTAATGAGGATGGATGGTTTATTAAAGTGGTTTCAAGAACTGCATTGAGAAGCAGTAGGAAGATGTTTAAAGAGACCAACACTATGGAAACCAATATGAAAAGACACAGGAAGTGAAAAGAATGAAGCAAACCAGTAAAAGAGGTTTCTAAAGACTTGACCAAACCTGGAATAGACATCTAAAATGAAGAACCCTGCCCTGAAAACCACTGCCAGGATGGCGTCCAAAAAAAGTAGAACCCAGAATGAAGTTTGAAAGGTGAATGCTGAAAATGTATAGGGGTGTTTTCAATATTTGCGGAAAGAAGAGAGGCATTCAACCTCAAGAACACTGTGGTGAAGCAAAGTTATGGGAGTATGATGCTGTGGGGATGTTTCAGTGTTCTTGGTTTAAGGAAATGCGAAAAAGGAAGACTATAAGAAGATTTAAAAAAAAGAAAACCTCATAAAATCTGCCAGAATTCTTGGTTTGGATTGGCATGTTTTCTTCCAGCATGACAATGACCCAAAACTTACCTCACTGGTGAAGAACATCTGCAAAGTCCAGAGTAAAGAAAATCTGCAAAAGTCCAGGCTTTGAGAGATTCAAGGTATTGCTTCAAGACATGAGAACTGCAGAAAACAACTAATGGCATTTATATTACAAAGTTCGGGAGGAGCTTATAAGGAGTAGCCAATCATGTATCATTGCCTACAATTACAAATCATCATTTTCTATCAAATATAAGCGAGTTCCTGCCAGAGATACATGAGTGTTTGATCAATGCGGCCCCAATTTCACCCCTTCACCACACCAAAAAACAACATTTAAAGACTCCACCTGTTTCAGTTCTCTTTGGCTGGAGATCATCTACAAACTACTTTCCTGTGGCTCAGTTGGTAGAGCCAAAGGTTGTGGGTTCAAATCCCAGGGAAAGCAAGAACTGACAGAAACAAATATGTTCATTCAAATGTAAGTCGCTTTGGATAAAAGCATCTGCCAAATGCTTAAAATGTAAATGTACTTTACGTCTCGAGAAATTCAGACATGGTGAATAAAGATAGAAATTACCCAGTTATCTCAACTTGCCACATATTTTGCCTGGTACCTCATCTTAGTCCGCAGTACATTTTTTTTACTGCAAACAAACCAATCCTTTTGAAATAACTGTTGGGTGGAAAAATAATTTTCTATTGCTCATCGAAATATTCAAAGGAATGTTTAATTTCGCTGGGTGGGGGCAGGCTAAGGATTTTTTCTTCAACTTTACTTCCAAAGTGTTTCAAATTCCAAGAGTCCAGACTATAAAAAATGAACAGTGCCTCACGGTTTCCTTGCACCGTACCATTTATTGAGAAAATGACTGGCAGAAGAAGGCCGCACATGCTCAGAATCTATAGCAAGAGCTAAAGTACACTCTAAATGTGCAGCATACAGCTGATCAACCATGCTCCAGTACAGGTTTTAAAAAGGTTGCTTCATCTCTCCATTGACCCAAAAGTGCCCAAAGTCAGCATCAGCTTCTGCTGCATGTACCAAGGTCCCTGATACTTCTATCGCTTGATTCATTACTGTACTTCTGACAGTCAACCTTGTCATCCATTTTCAAAAAACGACTTAAAACCCTTTTTTACACCCTGGCTTTTAACGCAGTTTGAGACTCTGCACAGCCCAGAGTGCCTTTATTATTTGGCAAGGAAATATTTTTATTGTTTCTAATGTTCCTGTTTTTTTGTAATGACTGAAGGGTTTTTATTTATTTCAATTTTTATTTTGTATTTTTACACAAAAATAACAACAACAACAAAAAAACTGATTCTGTATTCACCATAATGGACATTATACATAAACATAGTTTTATTTGGGTTTGGAGAATTTAAATCCTTAGAAGTCAGGGGTCTTTTACAACTTTACAATTTGCTGTAATAAATGACATTTAAAACATAATTTAAATAATAATTAAAAAAATAATTCCACAACAAATCCAAAATTGTGTTGAGTCCAAAAAATCCAAAAAGTGTTCAGACAAAACAAAAAGTAATATATCCCCCCAAAAGCAAAGCCGAAGTCAAAACAATGTGAAAATTGTGTTAAAAAATCAAACCATTTCTAAACCGTATACACTGTTCCAAGAACCGTTTGTTCCATTCTGGTTTTTGGTGCCAGAACTTTGAGAAACACAAGCCATATCATTGTATTGTACTTCCAAGAGTTATCATGAAGGCACCGATTTGGGATCTTTAAAATGAAACTGAAATCGATGACACTTTTTCTCACAATTACCTGGCAAATTATTACCTGGTGCAGTGGTTAGCACTGTGGCCTTCCAGTCCGAAGGTTGTCGGTTCGAGGCTCGCTGATGGCCTTCCTGGAAGGAGCTTGCATGTTCTCCCCTTGCGTGGGTTTTCTTTCCAGGTAGGGTTTCCTTCCAGTTTCTCCACAATGCCTAAAACATGTGGTTAGGTTAATTGAATAATCTTAATTCCCCTTAGGTGTGAGTGAATGTTGCCCTGCAACTGCATGGACTGGCGACCTGTCCAGGGTGTACCCCTGCCTCTCTCCCAATGTGTGCTGGAGATTGGCAACGGCAGACCCCTGTGACCCCAAAAGAGAATAAGCGGGTTTGAAAATAAATGAATGTCGTTCTGTGAAAGGTCTTTATAAGTAAAGTTAACTTGAGTTTGTTGTGGTTGGTAAATCTGTTATTCAGTTTTCAAGTGGCTAGAACTAAAAACATTAGAAATTTGTGCTGTAAAATGAAAAGTAAACCATAAATCAAAAAAAAAAACAGCACACAAACATCTTTTGAAAGAGATACCGTATTTCTTATAAAGCCTGTCATTGACTCCTTGGCCTGAACAACATCTTAAAGACTTAAATTGCTGCTCTTCGATTTGACTTTTCCAGACTGCTTTTTTCCATGAAAAAAAGAAAGTATGAAGTTCAAAACCATATTAAAGCTATTTAATGTGACGTAATAAAAAAAAATTCCCCCGTTATAACTGCAATGTCCCTGCGGGAAACTGAAAATGTAAATACATACTCATTAACAGAAGGGTAAAACAAATGACAGTGACTTACACAAGACAGCGCATTAATTTGTGATTATTAACAATGGCCATTGTGTGGCGGCATGCTAATTTTGTGGCGTTTCTAATGAGCTGAGACAAAAACTGCTAAATAACACAAAAACGAACACAAGAGAAGGAAATATGAGGGTAATCAGGAAGTGATTATAGTTTGTTACTTAATCACATGTCTCAGAGGGATGCCTCCACATCTTAATTAAAGTGCCACAGCAACAGCATTTCGGCAGAGGAGAGAGATGACTTAAGAAATGCATACATCTGGAACCAGAGACTAGAAATTTGAAGATGCCTTGAATTTGGTCACAGACTTAGACTCTGTGAGAGAATCATCAGTACAAAACATATTTCACTATTTCACTGATGTTCCATTTATTTTGTGTATATTTCATATTTTTGCACATAATTAGTTGAAAAACACTAGTGTTAAATTATAGCTTCATAATGTTATGTTGTCTGTGATGGACTGGCGACCTGTCCAGGGTGTACCCCCGCCTCTCGCCCAATGTGTGCTGAAGATAAGCACCGGCATACCCCTGTAACCCCGAAAGGGAATAAGCGGGTTTGAAAATGAATGAATGAATGTTATGCTGTTGGTGAAATATAACCATTTTTAGGGTAATTTTCACAAAAGTGCCAAAAAAATTAAATAAAAAAACACATATTCAAAAATAGTAGTGTAATTATTTATCTTGTTTAGAAAAGTTTTATGAAAAAAAAATACAATAGGATTTCCCGATGAAATTTCGAGTTTCGCTGAAAGAGGGATGTTTTCACATGGAAGGTGACTCAGTCTCAATACACAGCAAGATAAAGCAGAATGCTACAAACTTGTAACTTCTGATATAAAACAATATATCTAGTGTCTAGATATTCATTTAACCTATTTATTTACAATTTTTTCATTTATTTTCTTATAATATTACTAAAAATAATCATACATTTTATTTTTTGACCAGATAAGTCCCAGATAAACACCCTTGTTGATGCAGAATGACTACTTTGTGACTTGTTGCTGAAACGAAACGAAACAAACTTCCTCAACCTCACCTTGACTGCGAAATTTGACATTGCCTCACCCAATTTCAGTTTATTACTGAGTTTCAACCTACATGTGGAAGTGATGATCATTAGCATCTGTTTGGTATAAATTGTTGATCAAACACTTGACTGTTATTTTGTGCAGGTACATGCGAGATATTGTCTAGGAGCATGTGATTCTAGTCACTTCTGAAACTTCTTTACCTTTTATGTCATTTTTGCTAGGGAAAAAAATGACTCATATTTTAAACAAGAAAGATTATAAAATTAGCTTTCTCCATCACTTTGAGCTAGAAAGATCACTTAATGCAAACATTAACACTGCCCCTAGTGCATGGGTGGTATCAAATACTCTCATACAACTCAAACTTTATATTAATATTAAATAAACAGTTTCAATAGTTGGTTAAAAATGCTGTTGCAAAATATTGTGATGCACATCGTATCTTGAGCAGAGTGTAGTGTCACATTCTGACCAAATATTGATCATTGTTTATATTTTAAAAGCATACTTTGTTTTATTATAATATAAATCTGCAAGTTTGTGTTTTTCTGGGTGACAGTCCTATTGCAGCAGATAAAGTAACTTTTAAGGCTTCATTCAAGACAGTTTTCCAATCAAAGCAGGCCAAGAAGGGCTTTTTATTTAGGTGATGGAGACAAACTATGACATTAGTGATCTTCCTTAGGGAAAGCAACCCGAAAAACTCAGACTAGCGCAAAGGATGAGTAGTCGTGTATTTAGATCGAAACAAGAGCAGCATTGCAGATATTTTCTTGAGAAAACTGCATGAACTCCACTCCAGACTCCTGTTTGGAACTGTCTCTGAATCATTTATCATAATATCCGGCCGACTCGTTGCTTTCCGCCAGCACATTGGAACAAATCATATTTACTGTCTCTAAATCAAGCCGACACTTTTAGAGGGAAGCATCTGATGTATTAAAGAATACTCAAGCGCTTGCTCCCGGCGCTGCCAGTGATTAATCCTGCATCCCATAGGCACAACCTGGAACTCCCCTAATGTGCTTGTGCTGTCGAAACATTTTGCAGAGAGAGTCTGTCAGCTTTTATGAAGTTGGACTTATTTAATGGAGTATGCCGGCTGCTGATGTGCATCTGTGAAGGGGAAAGCAAGGATGAGCCACGTAAGAAGATCTTTTATCCGCATCACAAATGACAAGGGAATCTCATGTCCATGCGCCAATCATGATCTACAAAGAACAACTGGACAAAAGTAGTGTTAACTGATGGGATAAGAACTTATTTGGCTAATCAACTTTCAAATTGATAAAACGTTTTTTTTGTTGTTGTTTTTTTTATCTTTATTGGACTGGACTTGAATGTTTTAAGATGGAAACCTGAAACTTTCAGCCAAAAGGCAGCAAAGCTTTGTAGTCATGCCACACATTTCTTGCAGATTAATCAATCTATTTATATATTTTAGTTAGTCATATTACATGTTAGTCACAACCACTTAAGTCTGAAGCTAAGCAAACTCAAAATAAGGGGTTTACATTAAGTAGGGATGACACAACAAACGCATTGTTTAATTTTGATTTGAAATATGTGTACATTTCAAAAAGGTTATAGTTTTGATGTTTTTTGGTTTCAAACAAACAATCAATTTAAAATGTGAAGAAATGTGCATTTGTTTCATTTTACAGACCCTAAATCTGTGCCATCTTCATGAAAAGAAGAGATGGCCCGTGGATGTAGAAGAACCTGTGATAGGGCTTGTGTTTTTCAAAGTTAAAAAGCACAATGTTACAAAAATCCTGATGACTTACCAGACCTCCAGCTTTCCATGGAGAGGGATTTGTTCTTGATTTCCACAATGGGATAGTAAACAAAACAAAGTTCTTTTTTGAGTGAAACACTATTTATAGGTGGTTCAAAAAATATTTTGAATAAATTGTACTTAGCAAAAGAGTGACAAACCTTTAATTTACAGTCAGCAAATATGGAGATTGAGTCAAAAGACTTTCCAGACTCAAAATGGCGAGCGCAGATCCAGATGTCCCCTCCTACATTCCAGTAGTATTTTTCAATTAAGTTTAAGTTAAATTAAGCTAAAATTTCAATACCGGGGATTTCATTTTCAAGCACATAGCACATAATATACTGTAACAATGGCAAATAATTAATTTATGATTGACTTTCCAGATGCAAATTCATGAGGGCAGATCCAGATTTTCCTAGAATCTTATTTTTTTAAGTTAAGCTAAAGTTACAATGCTAAGGGTTTTATTTTTAAGCAAATTGCACATAATGAACAGTCAAAATGGCAATTATTGAATTTATGATTAGAAAATATGGTAATTTTGTCAAAAAAGTTGTACTTTCCAGACAGAAAATGGAGAATGTGAATCTAAATTTCCCTTCTTGGATTCTAGTTATTTTTTCGAATTGCAGCAATCCATTTGCTTCTCATGCATTCATTCCAACCCGCTTATTCCCTTTTTGGGGTCATGGGTGCCTATCCTATCTCCAGCGCACATTGGGCGAAAGGCGGGGGTACACCCTGGACAGGTCGCCAGTCCATCGCAGCCATTTGCTTCTCCTTTCTATGTATTTCAGCAGTCTGTATGATGGGGTTCCTGAATTCTTTGAAAATTGGTTCAAGCAGATTTTTTTCACGAGTTTAGCCTACATTCGCTACAAGCACATGAATAGGCTCTTTTTTGTAATGGACAATATATGGAATCCAACCAGGAGTATTTGATATCGAATGCTTTACTATACCGGGCGGTTTTGCGGAAAAAGTAGAGTGAGAGTCTCATAAATATTGTGCACACCACTCGTCAAAATCAATAAATAAACATAAAAATGCAATTAAATTTAAAAACTGCCTTTTTGTAACTTGCTCCATGACTTCTGGGTACTGTGATGTCATGTGCACACTCCATTATTTTGATTATTACTAGAAGAGTTTTTTTGAGAAAATAATGTCTTGTAACTTGGCAGTTGGCACCCCAATGGCACCCTCCTTCAACATAGCTAGAGCTAGTCAGACCATTTATCATGTAGAAAAATACAATATTATTACATATGCAAATAAAAATGAACCAAGATGACTGATAAATCATTACAAATTAAAGCGTAGAGATGATGTGATTTGAGCTAGAAACACAAGAAGCACATCCATCACATTCATGACCAAGCAGGGCTCACCTTGTGGGTGTGGGAACCCAATATAGTGTCTGGGGCACGCTGCCTTGAATTAAATATTAAACTAAGGGTCTGAGTTTTTGTGGTAGTTAAAAATCTCATCATAGCCTCATGAATCTCTTATCCATCAACAAGCCAGAGCGTCCCGTCGTTTCCTCTTGGTGCCATATGAGTATAAAGCATTTTGTAATGGATTATTATTTCCATGAATCCTCCTTTAGCAGTATGTTGTTCAGAGCAAGACAAACCCAAGAATGCTAACACTTTTTGTTAATTTGAACCTTGAAATGTTTTACGCAAACATCTATGCAAGAAACTTTTCTAGGAAAAAAACCCCACATATTTTCCAGCTCATCGAAGCTTATTGTGAAAGCAATAAAAGAGTGATTTTAATGAGCAGCGTGCCCTTCGAAATGCGTAATGATGCATAATACAACAATTCAACAATACACTGAGTTCTCCTCGCAAGAATATAGAAAACCACTGTAAGCTGCTATGACTGTGAAGATTGCACAGAAGCAAATTAGGGAAGCGCTGAATAAATCCACCATGAAACAATGGGCTGTATTTTTGCAGATGTGGCGAGAGTCCATCTTCCAGCTCCACTGTGGACTGTTGCCTTTGAAAGTAATATGAAAGAGAATGCGTGTTCGCTTTCATCTCCGCACATTTTCCATGTCGCATCTTTGTGAATCAAAAATTTACCAATCTTTCCCTCGCCACAAGGCAGCGACATTTTCTTCATGACACGAAAGCAAGGATCATTGGAAAAGGTGGAGGTCTTTGATCAACACGTTCTCTTACACAACAAGACTAATGGTGTTTGAAGGGGTTCAGCGTTTCTTTTCTGTCTCCTGTTTTGGCAGCGAAGACAAGGCGGCGATCCAGATTGCAGATGATTAATACAACCTTTCTTACGTATTAAAAAAGTCATGTGATCTCAGAAAGTTCTTAAAAATCTGATTTTTTAAATGTAATTCTTTATGTGATTCTCCATTAATGTTTCATTTAATTTACCGATGTGAATTCTGATGATTTAGTCCATTAGCACACTGTGGACCCCTGGAAAATTCTGTTGATTTGATCACTTTTTACAATGGGACACAAGTCATTCCCATGATCCTGATTATCTACCAGCTTTCCATGGACAGAGATTTGGCCAGATGTTGGATTTTTTTTTACAATGGGAAAGTGCACTAAACAAAGGTTAGTGTACATTTAAACAAAACACTGTCCTGTTTTCCCCTCTTGGATTCCAGTTTTTTTTTATAATAATTCCCAAAGTTATCAAGAGCAGTTTCTGAAGTATCTTCATTAATGTTTCATTTAATATACCGAAGTGAATTCTGATGATTTAGTCCATTAGCTCACTGTTCCCCCCTGGAAAATTCTGTTGTTTTGATCACTTTTTACAATGGGACACCCCCTCCCCTTCACTAAGACTAAGACTGAGTGGTAAAAAAGCCATGTGGGAATTTCAAAAGGAAATTACAGGTCATTCCCATGATCCTGATTATCTACCAGCTTTCCATGGACAGAGATTTGGCCAGATGTTGGATTTTTTTTTACAATGGGAAGGTGCACTAAACAAAGTTTAGTGTACATTTTAAACAAAACACTGTCCTGTTTTCCCCTCTTGGATTCCAGTTTTTTTTTTTAATTATAATTCCCAAAGTTATCAAGAGCAGTTTCTGAAGTATCTTCATTATTTTTTCATTAGGTATACCAATGAGATTTCCCATGATGTAATTCCACCATCAGTACTGGTATTAGCACTGTAAACCGGAAAAATTCACAGGTTTTTTTTTTTCATCAAGGGGGTGAGGAACCCAGGCATTGCAAGCTGGAACCCAGGTGAGTAATCCGGGTAGGTTGAGAAGATATCAGGAACCATCTGAGACAGGTGTGTTGGTGAAGGTGACTACAAGAGAACCGGGAAATAACTTGCAGGGTGTGATAACAAATTGGTCCGGTGGTAGTGGGTGTGCCATGTGAGTGTGATTGCATTGGACGGCCAAAGTTCAAATCTCAATTTTCAGGGCATGTCCTGACCCCCCCCCCCCCCTCTCTCATTCGCTTCCTGTGAAAACTACCGCCCCTCAATAAAAGCAAAATACCAATTTGTGATGTTTGAGGATGCCACTTCTGATTTTGTTATCGTATTTACAATGTAACCCATTGCTACACAGTATTTTTCTGAAGTATCTGTGCTTACATCTGCAATTTACTTTCTGCATTTTAACCATTTAGCACAAACTCCACTGAGGTGGCACGGCAAATAGTTCTTAGAACTTCTATGACACTTGAGCATCTGTAGTCCCTTTCAAGCCACATGATCCTATCAGTATGAAAGGGATAATCTCTAGGAAGTTACTGAGCTCGGAGATCAACTGCAGCAAAGACGGCAAACACTCATGGGGCGTAACTTGGCTTTGAAATGTATAGTCAGAGTGCGCGACATGCTAATAGGATATTGGCAAACGGTCTCCATTCACATGACATCTCTCACTGGAGACGCTAGTAATGAGAAGCTCAGTCTTGAGTCTCGGCTATTTTGAAGGGAAGACACACAAGTGAAGAGATAACGTAAGGCTCACTCGCTGATTAGTTAATTTCCCACCGTTAATCAAGTCTGGAAACAGGCACAGCTGGCCTGACAGGTGACAGCTAAACAAGTTTTATTCACTTTAAATACACAATTGAGGCGAGGCTTATCATCCTCTAATGGTCTATTGAGGAATTGATTTTCTGCGTGTTAAGGCCACTCAAGCTTGCCATGTCGTTTTAAAGCTTCATTCTCCACCTACAACTGAGAAGAGTGCTGCCTACTTTAGAGTGTCACTACAAATAAACCCAGTGTTCCAAAGTTATCTCCAAGTCTCCGAGGAGTTATTTACCACATGTTTTATGACAGCGTCTGCAAGGGCGAGGAGAAAATGAGGGTTGTTCTTAATAATACTCTAAAGAAATGTGCCCAGGACGCTCTATGTTTAACATAACAGCCCCAATCTTCATACTGGCCAATCACCAAGCCCTATTTATTACCATTTACCATGGATTCATAGACGCAAAAGAGATTATAACTGTTTGGCCATTAAAAGTAATTTATTTCATCAATGAGGATAAAACAAGATACATTTCTAAGGTTCACATATGCAACAAATCATGCAGCTTATTAATTGTACGATACTACAATACAGCTGGCATATTTGTTTTATACATTTGTTAAAATAATAAAATTTCCCTTTGAAATCCTAAAAAATTGATTTGCAGAGACATTGCAACTATTGGGGAAGTGGGTGTTTTAATACTCAACTTTTCTTATTGATTTTTCGAGGCTAAGTAAAATCAACTTTCTACCCGTCTGCCAACACTGCTTTTATTTTAAAGTTATTCCAGAATAAACTTCATATTGTGCTGACTGCTGGAACCATGATCGGTCCTGTTTGCTAGAGAGTCACGGTGACATCATCACTGCACTTTTAAAGATGCTGTTATGTTGGGTTTATTAGATCGTTTTGTGTTATCTACTAGTGTTCCTTTGTTCTTATGTGTTCACTTTATTGTAATGCAACCATTTATGTTCCAATAACATCTGATTACTGCCCTGCAATGGTGCTTCTCCTCTCTACGTCCATTATTCGTGAAGTATGTGCCCCAATTCCCCTGTATTTTCATTCATTAGCAAGGGGAGACCCTGATATCTATCTCTCCTTTATTTCCATAGGAATTTTGACCCTTCTCCTCAATCCGCTTGACAATCCGCTTGATATACAATCTGGCTTTAGTTTATGAGGCAAAATGAATTTGCATTATTGTTGCACTTTTATTCTGGGTTTTCTAATGTTAACTTAAAAGGAAATGCTCATTTCGTCTTTTCGGATGATAGTCTTCGAAAGAAACTTTGTTAAAACCAAAAAAAGCTAGAAGGCAATTTTTTTTTTAATTACTTTAAAATTTGAGACTCAAAACTAAACTTCTATTGCAAAATGTTGCTTGAAATTTTGAGTTTTCTCTTCTTTTTTTGGAGTGTATTGTGCACGGATATAATATGTGGCATCTAATGGGCCGAACTGTCAGACATGGTCAGTAAAGTTGAAAAGTAAAGGTCAAAAGTATTTTGGCGTCCCACAGGGATGAGTCCTTGGCCCGCTTGTGTTTTCTCCAAATAGACACAATTTTTGAAAATATAATCTAAATTTCTATAATTCAGAGTTCAAATATGTTCTTAATGGTTGACTTCAAATCTCCATAGTTAGTTTATATCCAATGTTTTGGGATATAACCTTATCTCACTCTTAAGGGTGTAAAGAAGAACACAATATTGTATATACCTCTCTATTTTTGGCATCTGATTAATGCTCCTAGCCACTTTGGAAACTCTCTGATCTATGGGTAGTACTTAAATATATTTTTCAAGAGAAGCAACACTGTTATTTTCTTCCCATTCTACTTCATCTATGTCTTTCCCAAGTGCAACAACAAAAAAAATATATATTAGTATGAAAAACCACAAGAGTGATTATTTTCTTCTGTTAGATTCACGAAATGGCTCGGCAAAAATAAGTAGCCTCTAGGTGAGAATTTTCCCAGATGTCCATTTGTCAGATTCTTCATAAACACTAAGTGCATATCTATTTAAAAGATGGAATGGAACATTGCAGTAATATTACAGCCTAATATTTAAAATGGCACATGGGGAATTAACACTATAATAATAAGGAAAAACACTGAGAACTCTGCTGTGAAAAGTAATGCTTTTGCCAACCATGAAAGATTACTAAACAGAGAGACTTGGCTCATCGGAAATCTTTAAAAGCCTTGACGTTTCTCTGAAATTTTGAAAAGCTTGGCATGTGGTGTTTGACAATTATTAGCTTAATAGATGAGGATTTTCTATCTTTCTGTCATAGGATCAAATGTAAGTGGTTAAAGTTAATACAGATTAAAAATGTAGTTAAAAATACAAATAAACCAACCAATTATTAATAAATTGTATTCATACAAGATGCATTTTAATTATACATATTATGTATCCGTTATTGAATTCAACACAAAGGGATATGTTAATTTTCTTTATATTTTAACGCTTCTTTCCTTGTTTCTATTCAATCAAAGCATGAAAAAGTCCCAAAACATCCAGTGGCACTACACACGGAATCCAATCCAAGCTGGTTTTTAATTTATAGTTACACGTCGACTGAGAACAGAAGGTCTTGACTTGATGTTCCAGCAATAATAGAGCAGCGCACAACAAATAAATCATTCATTCAAGACAGTCCTCTCAAGTCTTCAAGCGAATATGATGAAGAAGCCTTGACCCTGATGAGGCCTCACTGTCACAGTTGTAAACACAACCATCACTGCGATGTGTTCTCTAAGGACAGAAATCTCCATGTTGAAGATATCCTTTACACTTTGATATATTGTATTTTGAGCAGTTCTGTCAGCTACAACAAACGAATCTTGTAAAAGACATTTTGTTAGTCACAGTTGTTTTCATTTTCCACATTCCTAATGAAGAGAACTCACTTACAGTTTTTTTTTATGCACAAATGAAAATTACCTTGAGAAATGAACTAAATGACCAAAATACACAAGAAAACAGAATAAAAGTCCCATGCACAACAGCTTGAGAGGGTAGGATGTAATTGTAGTCAAAAACAAACTCAAAACTTCTCTTCTTTTTTTGGAGTTGAGCGTGTGGTGAGTAATCTTCCTATGGCAGAGGCGCACAAGACATTTCACAACGTGCCACACTAGCTACTAACTATCCACAGAGCAGTGCACTGAAAAAGCAGCGGGTTGCGGAGATGCGTGAGATGCACATCTGCAAGACTCACCCAGAGTACAACATACTGGTAAACCGCACGCAATGCCAGGCTTCCCAGTAACTGAAAGAAACAGATACCAGATTTGGTGTCCAGTTCATGTTTAGTTCAATGCGTTTGTAAAATTTTAAAATGTTAACAAAAAAGCTCACTTTTTGTATTTATATGATTTATTATTTGTACATTGTGATTTCCTTGGATTGTTGTAGAAGTGATCATTTTGAAGTGTTTTGAACTTATATTGTTTTCAATTTAAAGACAAAATATAAAGTGTTACATAGAAATATTTAACTGTTTACTACCTTGTTGATTCATTGTGAGAAATAATTAACATGATCAGTGTCTTTGCAGAGATGAATATGAATATTATTAATAAAATCAGAAGAGTGAATCAAAGTGGTATCCCTTGCATTAATCAGTACCCAGGAAGTAGCTCTTGGTTTCCAAATGGTTGATGATCCCTGCCATAGAGTGAGAGGGCTCTAATTGCGGAGTGCAGTAATGGGGCGGCGCGGAGCGATCTGACCACACCCACTCCATCCATGCCCCGTAAATCATTCAACACTATTGATTCTGTGACACAACGTTGACCAAAATTCTAACCTTAACATGTTTTGAGTCACAATGTCTTCAGTTTGTCTAGAATTTAATTGACTCTTTGCGTTTTTCCATGTGCTTTTAAGAACTTCAAGTTGCACAAGGGTGCTGATGGAGCGGGCGTGTACACGGAAGAATGAGTTGACCAATAATGTCAAAGAGGCCTGATGGGATGCAGAGTCGTTTTTGGAAAATGGGCACGAAATCAGAAAATTTGTGAGCTTATGAGCGCAACTGTATGAATCAGAAGGGTTTGTAACCATTGTCCATAAATGTCTTGGACATAATGATGTCAGTTTGCTTCATCATAGATACATGTTTTGAGTTTTTGTACGATTTTTTTAAAGCTTTAGATGAAATTTTACATGAAAATTCCCAATACCATCAGCATCCAACCCACCGTCTCCAGCACATCAGGAAAATTGCCTGATCTTCAGTCTGACACACACTCTGTCTTGATCCCAGCGTCACGCTTTCTCCATTACCAGCTCTGTCTGCTCCTAATGACTGTGCATGGAAAACAGTGGAATGCTTGATCAATGGGAAATCGAGGTTACTGTGGGAAACGCTCTTTGAGATTTGCATTGCTTGGGGGAAAATGGCTGTTTCAGTCTCAGCGTGAGGCATTTTCCACTGTCATAATCACTGCTGTCATCATCATCATCAACAACATCATGTTCCTTCCCCATTTCCAATCTCTTTTGCTCTCCTTCTATGTTTAATCATCATGACCATGATCGTCCTCATGAACAACCTTCTTCCGGGCAGCACAAACATACACATCATTGTGTCAATGCTTTTGTGTGGGCAAAGATTAAATTGGTTTTGCTCCTTTTTTTACTCCGCTAAACATCTCCTAATCTTTTTAAGCTTAGGTGCTATTTTAAGAATGCCTCATTAATATTGTACATAACACATTTCTGAATAACCAAAGCCCTGTACATGACTAAATTAACTTGTAGAAGCTCTGAAACAAGTCGGAGGTATGATGTATAATATATGAGGTTAATTTGTATAATTGAAATGCGCATACTTTCATGCTAGAAATTAGTTTTGTTTGCCTACACATAATTGTATTTGCAAAACTAAAATTTTAATGAAATTAAATGCAAATGTGTAGGCAAGAGAGTCTTTAGTGCTTTGATAAAGCCATTATCACGCATAGCGCTCATTATTTTATTTGAGCTTTATTTTTAACATAATTTTTTTTGAGTGATTCATCATGTAGTGGAAGGGCTTTTATCTAGAAGCTTAATGTTTGAATTTGGGAAAGCGAGTTGGCTGTTGGATGAAAAGTTATTATTATTATTATTATTATTATTATTATTATTATTATTATTATTATCATTATTTCCCTGTGCCCAATGCCCAGGCCCCAGACAATATTTTAGGAAAGTTGTAGATAATTTGTTTTTGAAACGTTTAGCAGTTCATTATTCTAATTATCTGTAGACAGAATTTGCATTTTAACAATTCAGACGT
The DNA here is from genome assembly GCA_007224835.1 of Danionella cerebrum. Taxonomy (NCBI): domain Eukaryota; kingdom Metazoa; phylum Chordata; class Actinopteri; order Cypriniformes; family Danionidae; genus Danionella; species Danionella cerebrum. Next base: position 31,143 of record SRMA01025336.1, read on the forward strand.
TAATTAAGCAAAGCATTTCTGCCTTGTTTACTATCACTTATTAGTGACTGGAAATATGATCCGCCATTAAATAAAATCTCACTGATTTATGTTTTTAAAATCCCTCTAAAGAGCTACAGATATGAAACAGCTGGCATCTGCAGTTGGCAAATAAAATAATGCTTTTAAGTTTTGGTAAGCACAAATCCATTTATAACTTTTCAATTAAAAGCATAGAACTTTGATTAAAAATTGTTGAGTTTTTCTGTCTCTCGCCGTTGAAATAAACCTACCATTCGATTATGGACACCTACAAACAAAAACTACAGTTTGTTATTTTATTAGCTATCTTACTTTTGAGCATTATGCTTTACTGGGTTTCTGTTAATCATGAAACTATAAAATTAGATACATCGTTATGAATTTGGAGCCAAAATGCCTGTTTTTCTTTTAATTGAGAACATCATTAATTCTGACTAATTCGCCAACTCCATTTGTAGTTCAAGGAACATCGGCTAAGTAGGAATGAAAAACAAAGACCTGGGATAGGGTTTGTGTTTTTCAAAGTTCTGGCACAAAAAAAGCACGAAAAATGCACAGAAAATTTTAGGTTTATAGTTTAAGAGATGTTCCCTGTTTTTTATACAATTTTCACATTGTTTTGAAATTGTTATTTATCTTTTTTGTCTCAACACTTTTGATTTTGGTTATCAAATGTAAAAATTTTTCCATCTTAATTTGTGCAGTAAAAAATGACAAATTGTGCAACTCAGATTTTTTTTTTGTTTAACAATTTAAGGATTGTTGTAGAATTATTATGCATTGTAACCAAAAGATAGTTGTATAAAAGAAGATGGGGTTGTACTGAAAAAAAATGAAAACGTATTGTTACCAAAAACTGCTTTAAAAATAATTTGGAAAGTAGTAAAAAGCCCTGGACTTTTAACAAACATCCAGCATCTGCTCGAACCAAAAATTTCAAACTGGTCCAGAGCTCCTGCTGATTTTTCCTGCACCCCAGTTCCTATGTTTTTGGCTGCAACTCTTTATCAAATTTATTGACTTGTAATAGCACAAAGTATGTTAGCATGATTAGCTTAGCAACTTTGATTACTTTATTCACCCTTTTTAAAGTTCAACAGGCTTCTGTGTATTGTTATGGAAGCTTTAATGTGAAAACACTCAGTAACAAGTTATATTTGTGTAAAAAAAAAAAGCCTAGAGAATGTTTAGGAGCTACATCGGGTTCTGCAGTTTCAGCACTTCAAGTGGAGCCGAATCCTGTCACAAAGGCAATTGTTAATGGGGTGCAGAAGCAGGTCTTAAAATATTTTTCTGAGCCATAGATATCTGACAGACGGTGTGGCGTCTCCAAAGGGACCTATTGAGAATGTGTGCAGCATCTTCGTGGCACCACAGCAGAAGTGTTGGAGAGATCTTGACAACTGAGTGACATCTGTATTCATATTCCTCCTCTGCTGGAGCGTCTGTGAAATATTCATCGGCTGCTTAGGGTGTGTAATACTCTCGAGTGGGCAGGCAGCAGGAATTTATAGACTTCTTGTGAGGAAGATTTGACGAAATCTTGAATAATGGAAGAGCTGACGTACAAAACACATTCTAACCATCTAAAGGACGAGTCTTCCTTGGTCAAGCAGGACCATATGTTGACCACCAGTCTTCACCATGAGTTTTAAAAATGTCGGCAAGCAATTTTGGGCCAATGTTGGAGGAAATGGATGTTCCCAGTACCCAGTTCTGATCTGTTTATTCTGCTGGACATCTGTACTGCTATAAATGTCTTTCTAAAGATGTGATGATCAGAGTTTGTGTTACTTCTGGCTATCTCATCGAAGAACATTATTCGGGCTTCAAACATGTGGTCCTCGTACGGACAGAGTGTTTTCGTTGTAAGGATCTTCCGAAACGTACAATGGTGTATCTTCAAGGAGTATGTTGACAACGCTCCTTCGCGGATGGCTTACGAGAATCCGCCTCCTCTGATTCCTCAAAGGATGAGTCGGGTCAATTGGCCACAGGAACTTTCCTTTGCCTCGTCAAATTTATGCTCCGTTTGGCATATGGATGAGTCACCATAATCTAAGGCGTGATCCTCTGTTTTACGAATCAGACACCACGATTGCTGGGGCTGGAAGTGCCAGCGACACTCTTGAATACCGCAAAGGCGATCGGGTTAGAGGTGCCTTCGGCCTCTGACCAGGTTTCTTCGCAGTTGGAGAATTGATTTCTAGGGCGACGCCGGAACTGTACCTTTCTTTCCAGAAGTGCATGAGGAGCTAACGAACTTCTGACAGGCTACGCTGTTTGCTTGGAGATCTAGCTCCTCCCCCTTCAGCTAGATACTCTTGCATTCTCCAAGTGGATCAAGCTGTTGCGGTTGCGTGTATGCCGCTTGCCGTTCTCGCCTGAATGAGTCGAAAAGCTTTCATCTGCCTGATGGTGAAAGCTCAATTGGTGCCACGTCTCTCCATGCCACGGCGACTCTTTGGGTAAATTGTTGGAGAGGACTAATGCTCTGGCGGATCGTAGCAGTAGTCGATCATTCGACTTACATCTCTACTTCAGAGAACCTTACACTTTTTCCCTCTTAAGGACATTTTCTTTTTGTTTATTTGTACAATAAACCGCATTGTTTTGCGCACTTGACTTCTGAGCTTTTTCTATCACTACGGGAGCTTTAGTCTGACACATCTGGCATTCAGGTGGACCTGAGACAAGGGATGTGTCGTTCACAAGTGAATAAATGTAGATGACAGGGAAATATAATTGAAAAGATAGTCTTTAAAAGTGTATCTGAACATCTTCAAGAAAGCTATTCCAAAGTTTCAGAGCTTGAAAGTGATCTGCCTCCTTCAGACTTGTCCTTTGAAGCATTGCAACAAAGAATTTTGCCCTTTTACAGATCTTACTGTCTGCCCAAAAAGTGTTTATTTTATTCAGACACGAACGCACAACCATAATGAAGTAGTTCAGCCAAAACCCGTGCTCAGTAGTGGGTGAAGTATAATAGTGGATGAGTTTAAAAAGCGAGGTGGTGTTGGCTTGCTCTAATAGGCCTTCTGGAGACTCCACTCATCCCCTTGAGACACTGAAGCACAGCCCTTGTAATGAGCTGCAGGAAACCGATGTTCAAGAAGGAAAATCCTGTGAAGGTAAAACGATCAAGGGCTGTTCTCCCGTCGAGCCCTGAGGCCAAACAGACACAGAAGAGGCTGAATGAAAAGAGAGGTGAAGAGGAGGCGATGATTCACATCTTAAAATATGAAGTGACGCACTTTGGAGTGGTACAGACCAACTGCTGTGTTATCTGTTGCTGACATGTCTGTAGGTTTTTCAGTGTTGACATTGATGCGTTGGGTTATGAGTATTAGATCCTCTCTGAAACAAACCCCTTTTCATTGATTTAAAACTCAAACATTAAAATTCCAAACATGATGGAAAAACTAAATGACAAAACAAGAAATAAATGCAAACTTAATTTTATCTTCAAAGCGTTTCTGTGTTCTGAAAAAGAGTAATTAACTGACTCTTTGTGACAAACTGCTTGTTTTTTGACCAATTGTCATTTTTTTTTTTTAAATAAGCATCTGCTCAAGCATAAATGTAAAAAAAAAAAGTTCCGCCAACCAGTGCTCATAAATGATGTTTGAGGGTTGTATCTGTAACCAAATATGATTTGATAGTACATTTTCAATTGTAAATGAACCAGACTTTGTACTGTTTCCATGTCAAATAGATAGACAGAGATAGAGAGAGGCTGTTTGAAGAATAGAAGGTGTTTATTTGTGAAATTGTGTAGCAAAACAAGAGTTAAAATGGCTACGGTTAATAACAAATGGGCAGAGCCATATGTTATTCAGATAATTACACACTTAAGAATTGTATTTAATTGAGAAAAATAGCTTCACGTGGAGACCGAAATTTGAACAGAAATTGTATTTCCTGGCATTTATACATTCTGGATTTCAACACCATGTTGAGCATTCCCGACATGTCAATGCACCCTCCAGTCAACTTTTCAATTGCTTTTTAAAAATGTCGTACAACAAATTGTAATTGGCATATTACAAGAATCAAAACAATTAGAGCACATGTTGTTTTTCAGTTAATAAGACATTTATTCATTCATTCATGTTCCAACCCGCTCATTCCCTTTTGGGGTCACGGGGGTCTGCCGGTGCACATTTGGTGAGAGGCGAGGGTAAACATGTGCATTTAGTGGATTTTGTGTTTATTCAGTTGTTTCTCTAAATATACATATATTCTAATGCAAAATTTAAATATGCTAAAATCATAAACATTTTTTTTCTTCCAATTAAAATGGCTGTTCTGTGGGTCTCAATGTAAATTCTACTTACTATATAGGTTTCATTTCATTTATGATCAGCGAATATGGGGATTTAGTCAAATCTAATTATTTTAAGTAATTTCTTTAAAGTGCAACAATAATTTGCTTCTCCTTTCTTTGGATTTTGGTAGCCTGTAGAATACTGTCATTGAAATATTTCAAAATCATTTCAAAAAGTGAAAAGTCATTGACAAGGTCAGAAGTCTGACACAAAAACAACGGAAGGGTCAAATCGCCTAAACCAAGGAATAAACTGAAAATAACAAAAGTAGTAACTGCCTGAGGAGTGAGTGAACTGTTTCAGTATATGAAGTCCAAAAACAGCTGATGTGATAACAAGTTAATTAGAGTGGTTGCACCTGGTGAACACAGCTGTAGTTAATTGGATTTGATGACTGCTGAAGCTTTGTCAGTGGCTCTGGAAGTTGTAGTCCAGCGGTGAAGCAGTCAACAGAAGCTATTAATGTTTGGGGAAAAAAGAGCATTTGTGTTTCTCGCAGCCAAGAAAAAGAAAATGAACTTTTTGTTCAACATTGAAATCATTGCATAAAATAGCAGATTAATCTAGGATTCCATGCACAGTGTCGCTAGTTTTTCACGTTTATAGATTTAATACATTTTGTTTATTTATTTAAATTTACTTTTGTTAACCCTGGGCTATTAGCATACTAAACACCACTTTTAACCCCAGGTAAACCTCAGGGCTTTTCAAACAGCACTTAACCCTGGGTTATCGGCGTTCTAAACACCCTGGGTAAAAATGCGTTTCACATCTGAGGGCTTTTAAAACCTGGATTAACGGCGTTGAGAACACTGCTTTTAACCCTGGGTGAAGATATGTTGCACACCTTTTCACACTGCACTGGGTTGTAGGCATTTAATCCTGGGAACAGCCAGGGTTTTTCACACTATGCTTAACCCTGGGTTTTCTATATCCTACATATCAATTTTAACCCTGTGTTTCACAGCTGTAATTTTAAAGTGCTGTTAGCACCACATTTTCTAAAACCCTGCTTCAGACCAGGATTAGCACCACAATTATGGTGTGAAGTCACAAACAGGAAACGTACTGGGAGCTACCCCCAGTGATGACTTCTGGTAGTGACCCATAATTTCCCAGGTGAGGATGCGAACAACTCAAAATGTAAATAAATGTTCATATACTTTTCTCATTTGTTTCTTGTTTTTTCGTCTTTGTTTTTACAGCTAGTGACCTACACAGCGACCTACCGCAGAACCCAGGGTTTAGGAACGTGCAGTGTGAACTGTCTGTTAAATGGATTCCCAGGATTAACCTCAGGTTTAGTTTAAGCAGTGTGGAACTTGATTACAGATAACCCAGGATTCCATTTATCTGGGATTTAGGATTACCCAGGGATAAAAATTTCAAGCTTCAAACCAATTTTACGACCACGGTCAATCACTAAGATGATCAACTGCAATTTCGGTATATTCTGTATTGGCTTAATGAAGCCAATTTGCTAAATAGCCATGCTACCAGATTCTATATTATTAGAATATTTTTTCTCTTTCAATGAATGAAATACATAGACATTGTACATTTTGCCCTTATTAAAATGACATAACACATATGGTAGCTATAAATTAATACACGTTGTTAGCAAAAACTGTATGTGAAGACTTAGCAAATGCAAACCCAGATGTTCAGTCCTAAAGCTCTAATTAAACACTCGCTGTGAAGGAAAAAAACACATTACAGTTTCATTCTGGGCATGTTTTGATCATGGAAACTCATTCTGTGATCTTCATTGTTTCATGATAAGGCCCATTTTTCTGGAATCACACAGGCTGCGAGCTCCAGGGGAAGAGCAGGTTTTCTTGTAAACAAAATTAATGATGTGTCAAGAGCGCAGACTCGACACTGTAGAGGGTTTTTGTGCAAGTGGACCACACTACAACCAAGGTGGGCTGTTCAGTTTAACCCTAAACAGAAGTATAAAGGGGTCAGTTCTCCTGGGAGGTGATTATCTTTTTGTCTGCTTAACGGCGCTCATAGACAGGTCTTAATGAGGAATAATGAGGGGCCATAAGACCTCACATTTTCATATCCTCAAAGGAAATCACAATATTGGATCAGGTTTTCACTGTGACTACTGCTTTTGAGAATTGCTTTAAAATGAAAGTTCCCTACAATGTAAAGTGGAATTTCTAGATTTTATTCTTTTTGGACTTTTTAAACACACCAGAGTTCCATCTTTGCCATGTTAAGTAGTAGGTGATGGGTCTTACCAAAAAGACTTATCACTGAAGTCAACATTTTCATGAATTAATTACTATAAGAGCAAGTGCTAATGTTTTTAATGCTTAAAAGCAGTCGCCAAATTTGATTAGCAAGCGTGTCGGAGTTAAAAGGCATTCAGCAGAAAATTGTCAGTATTAAAATCTCACAAGGGTTCATCTCATCTGACTCAAATTAACCAAATGAAATGTTTGAGGGCTATTTACAGAGGCCAGAAATTTTGGCAGACTTAAGCCAATGCAATCAAGGCAAAAATTCCTCAGGCCTAGCAGACATTCTCTCTGGGATGAAGTGGTCTACAGTTCACAGCTCTGGCCGGAGCTCTGGCAATGGTGTGTGAGCGAGCGCCTCTTCACACTGCAATCTAACTGTTATGCCTCAAAACTGTCAACAGCAGACACCGTTCCAAGAGCACGCACCGATGCCAAATCTTCTGCCCTGGGTCTCTGGATGCTCGTTTGCATCACCACATCAACAAAGAAAACTGAGAGTTTTTAGATCTCAGTTATAGGAAACCAAAACTGGTGTAATTGCAATAAATAAAAACATAATTTCAACTGTTAATTCAACTGTTATTTATGTTAAAATGACATATAGTAAGTAAGTAACAAGCCTTTATTTGTCACATACACTGTTACATGCAGTGAAATAAGACCCCTCTGCCACAGACACAGACAGTATGAGGACAGGCCAGTGTTGAGAGGTAGCATTTGAGAAATAAACAGAGAAATGGATATACATTGGGTAAGGTAGCTCAAAAAGAGCCTTTTCCGCACTGCCCTTCACATTGCAACCAAGCTCATGTAGACATAAAACAGGAAAAACATTGCAGGAGGGGGTAGGGTCAGGGAAACTGGTGAAACTTCATTTTCATTGTAACTCTTAAACTGATGCCTCACTTTACCTTAAGTGGTTCAAACATTAAACTTATTTACAAATATGCTAAATATTTAGGCAGTTGCGAAAAAAAAGCTGAAAACTCTCTAATATTTATCCCGTTGCCTTCAAATGTTGAATATTAATTCACAACCCAAGTAATAAGACTCTGATAGCAAGATAAAGACGATTTAACAGAAAACACGGCTCTATTTACCTTAAACATTAAAGATGCTACTAGCTAAATACATGCTGCAATGGGAACCAAGAAGATTGTGAGAAAGGGGAGATCCTGAGAGATTTCCCTCAGGATCTGGAGAGCAAAATTAAAGAGTTGTGTTGTGCTGCTTTATACATGCAACTTCCTGTTCTGATGTAACTTCCTGTACTCTCTCAGACATTAGGATAGTAGGTCAATTCCACTTCAAAAACAGAAGCAATTCTTGTAGCTACACTTGCACAAAGTTTTTGAAGGTAGACCTTAACAGATAGATTGATCCAAACATCTGGAGAACCAACCACAGATCTTCTGTGGATGTGGGCTTTCTCCCATCCTTGTGTCTCTTAGTGTAATTCCAGAAATCAGGGCTCCATGGGGTCATGCCATCAGTTGCTTGTTGTTCTTTACTGTATAGATGGTTTTGGGTCATTGTGCTTCTGTCAAACAAATGTATGGCCAACCATACTCCTCCCTGAAGGTGTTGCATGATGTATCTTATTCTCAGTTTAAAGAAATTTAGCTCCAAATGTTTAAGGACCATCCACCATGCTGAACAGTTGACTGCAGATGCTCATTATTGTACCACTGCCTTCTGCTAGAGTCAAATATTAAAATTTTGGGTTAATCAGTCAAGAGCAAACTTAAGTTGCTTGGCCTTGTTCCCCATTGAGGCTTTGACTTTTTGACTGTAACCTTTCAGTTAGGATCACTTCTAATCAGACTTCTTCCTATTGAAGATGTGTGTACCTGGCACCCACTGGTTTCTGACAGCTTTGAGCTAATTGCATTGTGGGACATCTTCAACTTCTTCATCAGCACATCTTGAAACCCCAGACGGCTTTGAAACTATGTTTCGGATAAACCTTGTTGTTGTAACTACCTTGAGTCTAGTTGCTGGCTCAATCTTCTCAACCTCACCTTGGAAGCAGAGTTTGGCAGTTCCTCGCCCATTTTACACCTCTTAAACTGCTGTTTCTGTTTTAGTTCATGACTGAGTTTCAACCCTCATACACATACAATTTTTTGTTTGTTTGTTAAACCATTTTTAATTGTGTTTGCCATTAAACAGTTAGCATTGACTCTTATTATGAATTCAGATTGATTCAAGGGTTTATATTATTATATCCATTGAAAGGTGCTGTGATAGACCCACTCTTGAGTTCTCACTCACCCTTCTCCCACACTTTTCATAAATGTCATCATCTGTGTTTTATTTAAATACACATGATTCAATATCTAAGTCAAAGCGAATCTTTTCAGTCATCTTCAACAAATGTCTCCATCGTGGTTTAAGAATAAGTTGCATGTAACAAAAGAGATTTGCAGTCGCATTAGGTTTTAAATAGGAAAATATTGAAACTCTTTGAACTGAAATGCTTCTAGTATAACCAAATTCAACAGTCTATGCTAAGCTATTCTAAAACTGCTATCACTAGACCCAGAGAACACCTCGACATATCATAAAATTGTAAAACAACTTGTTAACTCCGTAGGAGTTGGAGAATGAGCATATTCCATAAAAAGTGGAGTATTGCTTTCATGCTTCTCAACATTTATAAAGCTATTATTGGCAGCCGTTATCCCATAAGACTTCTCTTTAACGCCAATCATCAAATGTCTTCTGCTAGAGAAATCAGCTCCTTTTTGCTTTGCTTCAAGGGACAAAAGAGCAGAATTTAACTGGAGCAAGACTGCCACCCACTGGTATACTTTCAGCTCCATATTTGACCGAGCCTTTTGCTGTGTCTGCCAGTGAGTGTTTTGGACGAGGGTTGTAAACATCTGTTATCATTTTTCTCATTCTGTTTACCAGCAGATCCTTCAGTGTGTCTTCCTAATCACGGTCCTGGCACACCTCAAAACCCTGTAATCTTGTATTCCATTTAATCTTCTGTCCATATGCAAGTTGATTATGATTGAAAATTATGCCAATTTGTTGTGCCAATTGTTCCAGATATTTTGCAAACTTCAGCTATTGAAGAGGAACTGAGGAGATATAACTTTTCTTGCATTTCTTGGGGTTTCCAAAGACAAAAATCTGTGTTGGCTCTCTCAGGTTCAACAGGTCATTTGGGTTGGGGTATACAGCTTTGCCCAGTGCAAGAATGGCCTCACAGTAAGAAGATAAAAGATCCAACGAGCTGCAAGGGTCAAGAACTATTTGGACAGAAAAATTGAGCAATATATACTACTTTACGGGAACCTTAAAACCATCATTAACCATTGACTGATTATTGACCATTGACTTGTTCACAAGTTGCCTCTTTGAGACTCTGTTGTGCAGTCCAAACAATCTCAGCTCTCTGGAACTATGGAAATCTCTTCGCATGAGTCTAACTAGGTCTATCGAGACAAAACAGTGTAGAACGAAGATTGCAACATTCAACAAACTGCAATGCCGTCAAAACATTTCTGATTTATTTTTGCTTTGCTGATATTGAAGAAGACTTTTTTTATCATCTATACTATTATATTTTGCTGGAGAAAGATCGAGAGCCTTGCTTGATAAAGCTGGAAACAGCAGTCCTTTACCTTCCTCTCAGAACTCAGTATGGTCCATTTTTTCAGAGAACAATGATGATGTGGTATAGTGTGTAACACTGCTCCCTCTCAGTAAACAATATGCCATCTCGAGAGCATGTCAGAGTTTACAGAGTTTAGTGTGTGAGTTTCCAGTTTCTCTCACTAAAAAAAATAATCATCAGGAAAATGGAATACTTAAAATTTTGCTAAGTAATTAGCGTTGCAATGTGCACTGGTGAAAAAGCCCTTGCAGACTCGCGTGACCCCAGATAAAGAAGATAAATGATTAAATGCTGATAATGGTTGCAATGTTTGCTCAATTTCATGGTTATTTTTACAATAATTTCAACATAATCTTTCCTAAATCAACCTGCAGCTTGCTTGTCATTTTGAAGACATGTCGTCTTTGTCACAATCAGTATTCTAGTAATATGGTCAGCCAAGAAGTGCAACAGAAACATACCCTACAAGTTTTGTTATATAATATTTAAGGCCTATTTATATTTATTGTAATCTGAGTGGTGAACGCTCAAAAAGACCTCCTTATGAATTCAAGCCTTCGTCCATTTTATTTGGGATGAGATTATTTTTAAGTTAGTTTCCTTCCATTAAATAATTTAAAGAATGTAACGCCTAATTCACTCTCTCGGGTTCTACCGTTACTTTTCACACTTTTCCCAGATTTCTCAAGCACCTTTATTCTGGAAAACTGTACTTCCGGCGATCCTCCTCGAAATCCTGCTCTGGTTGCTACCTTCACACTGCTTATCAACCCAAGGGTCCGACATCACCGCTCTCGCCATGGCAGGTAACTTGGCAAGTTTATGATGGGCTCAAACACACCTTCGTTTAATCCACAGCCATTATTTCAGTTATTTGCATTTAATATGAAGATTGCAGCGGCGGAACGGATCCCTTCGGCCAATTACTGATCCACTGACAATAGCATAGCCGCCTAGCTAACGTTTCCTCGGTTCCCTCCATTTACAGTCAGTGTCCGAATTAAAAGCTGATTTCTGCTGTTTATCAGTAATAGCTATATTACATGAGTTTTATTCACCAGTAATGTCCCACGACCTTCTCCGTGATGGGAATGCCTGGGTGTTTAGCGACGAGCTTCATTTGTGTGGGAGCATGTCTGCTAACCCTTTCCTCATTTGTTAGCAGGATGCGCGGCCAGCTGCGTGATTTTTCACGATTCTGTTGTTAAAATGAGTATAACAAGAAATAACGCCCAGCCTCCCTGTCTATCTGTGCATGCATAATATAGATTGATGAATCTGTACGGCATCCTTTCTTCTTTAAATCAGCGTATTTATGCTTACGAACTTTCACCAGCATCTGCAGAGTCATGTCAAACCGCCGCGCTCTTTCCACAGAACCGCAAAGTAGCTAGATCGGCCGAAGTTATCGAGCCGAAACATTTTTATTCGGGTAAAGCTGCAATGGTATCAATTTTCACAAGATTTACACTATACTGGGTGTGAGGATTCCATTTCATGCATGGTCAGGGATTTGAAACATCCTTCTCAGACACTTTAACGTATTTGACGTTAGATGTTGGCAGATAATATTTTGTCAGGGCAGCTGCTGGCAAAATGTGTGCCCTAGGAGGAAACAATTTTACTAAAGGCGTTTTTTCCTCCAAATTTTGGGACCTGACAGTCATTAATATTTTTTTTAATACACCCATAAGAGAAAACAAGATATAAAACCTCTGCCCAACACAAAATTTTAGAGTCATCCCATCCCGAACTTCATTTTTTTCCTCCAGTTCGGAATGGGATGACTAAAAAAAATGATACTGTAAAATATTCCAACATTTGGGGTCTGACAGTCAATAATACTTACGAAATAATTTCGAGAATTTTTGAATGCACCTTCAAAAGAAAATGAGAAATAACGCAAAACTTCTACTGTAAAATGTCAGTAAACAATAATTACTATAATGATGTGAAGATTTTTTGAGTGAATTTAAAACCTAAAATGGATTGAACTAATAAAAAATGCAGAGTGAATTATTCTATAATTTTGACCGTGAATAATACTTACTATAATGATATAAAGAAGTGAAAGTATCTAAACATCCTGGGGTTAATAGATTCCATAGTTGAAACCACAATTAAATATTTTGCGTTAATTAAAAGATATAGCCAGGGTGAGTATAAAACACAACGACTGTTTAACTGTAATTTAAAAATATTTAAAAATGTAATATACACGCAGATGTATGCATAAAAATAATACATTTATTTTTTAATACATAACTATCTGATTTTTTTATCTAAACTTTAAGTCAACTGCAAATCACACCTACATTTTAAGAGTTTTAAAACCATAAAGTGAAGAACATCAGGGTGTAGTTTGAGATGGTTAAAAGAATGTAATATCATCCAGCCTCTAGGGGGCAGGGATGACGTGCACTCAAGGCATGAAACATTAAAGATGTCTTTTGTGCTTTTTCACATGATGAAAATGATATATTCTATTCACTTGATGGCAAATTTGGGGTTATTTTGAGGCAAAATATATATATAATGTTTATTTCTTGTTGCTCACACAGTCCTCAATCATAAAAGTAAGCAATACGTAAAGTGACGTTCAGATTTTAGTATGAAGTTTAACTTAAACGCATCTAGCATTAGCTGTTCATTTCAAATCGGAGATGGATGTTCTTCTTGTTCTACTTTTGCTGCCACTTCTTGTCAACAAACTTGACCAGTTTGCCCTGCCTCAAATGTCCTTGCTTCTTCCTTTCATTAAACGTAGGAGCTATCATTTCAATTTTGATTGAGTGTTTTTCAATACAGATTGCCTTTTGTTTGTTTCCAGACCTTTTATTCAAGAAAAATTGCAACATTCTTTGTAGACCTATTTACATCTTATACACATATTTGAATCTTAATTTCTGCATAAATGAATTAGCAAAGAGATTGAAATTCTTTTGATTAAAACAGTTAAATTCTTCTCTTCTCCCGATTGTGTTGTTTTTCCAAGAGATATTTCTTCTTATTGTGTCGTGATGGTCTGTTTTTGTTCAGTTTAAAACTCTGTATAAAAGAATATAAACTAATATTAAATATATTGCTAGTCCACCACAAACTTTACCCAACCTTATTATTTTCCAGGAGCCGGAGGCGGGGGAAATGATGTGCAGTGGTGCTTTTCTCAAGTGAAAGGGGCTATTGATGATGACGTAGCTGAAGGTGAGCACCTCTCTGCAGTGTTGCCTATTAAAGACTGAAAATGTTGTCTTTTATTTAAGCTTTATTCACCTGTCAGTCTGAAATCAATTACATCAAGATGTATAAAATGGACAACTTTTAAGATAACAAGTTGCACTGCAAATTGATGTAGAATATTACAAAACAAGTAGAAATCCCATTTTCAAAGTTGTGGTGGGAACAGCTTGACGTATTTGGCTTGTTTCCTGTCAACAGCGGGATGTCGAGAGGGAAACTGTGTGTGGTAGATTCTCCGACCTTTAATGCATCAGACCTGTACTCTCCAAGAGCTTTGCAGCACTCTCAATTTAGAGTTTAGCCTGTGTATTTTCAGCTCACCAAAAAGACCTTTTAAATTTAAGTTAATTGTTTCCTTTGAATGTATTTCCCCTTTGAAAGAGTCTTACGGCTCTGTTCTGTGGCTGAGAATTCGATGCTAAATCGATTGGCACAAACGTCTGACTTGTCTTGGGGCATTTGAAGATATCTGGCGGATTATGTGGATGTCTTATTTTGCAGCCGATATTATCTCCACTGTGGAGTTCAACCATTCAGGGGAGCTGCTAGCCACAGGGGACAAGGGCGGACGAGTGGTCATCTTCCAGCAGGAGACCGAGGTACGGGAAGAAGACTTTACTTAGAAAATTTTAAGTTTCCGATAAATTTTAAAATGGGAAAACACATTCTAAGTACATCTTAACTCCTCATCCATGTCTTTTGGTGTGAACCATCTCCAAACTGTTCCCATAAACGTATCAGCATGAAATTGTCCCAGATCTCTGCTTGCCAAACATTCAGAGTTCCATTTATTGGAACTAAAAGACCATGTCCGGTCCCTGTAAAGCAATCCCACACCTAAGCCCCCCTCCACCGAACTGCACACATTAGGACACTGCAGTGACACAAATAGTGTTCTCCATCTTCAATGTCGAGTTTGTATTGAAGTGAACTTTTCACCACTTCATCCAATCCATTGCACTTGGTGATGTTTGTCGTGTATGCAGCTGCTTGGCCGCAGAAAGTCGGTTCACTGACGGCCTCAACATTCTTTGACTGCGCTCTTTGTGCTTGAGTTGCTGTAAATCTGAGTTGTTCTGGGATGAATCACAGAACCATTGTAGAACTACTGGAGTTCCTGAGAGAAATCCCAAATAAAGTCCCGAAGCTGAATCTGTTATTGTTTTTTTCTGTCAGAATCATTTACTTATTTAGTTTAAAAAGTTATGTTAAAAAAACAACAACCAAACAATAGAATTTTCTTGCTTCTTTATTTAGTGTACAAACAATACTATGGCATTGGGTATATTACTCACAGAAAGGCATTTCTCTTCTTCCAGAACAAGAGTCAGCCACAGTGCCGTAGTGAATACAATGTTTACAGCACATTTCAGAGCCACGAGCCTGAGTTTGACTACCTGAAGAGCTTGGAAATCGAGGAGAAGATTAACAAGATCCGCTGGCTCCCACAGAAGAATGCTGCACAATTTTTATTGTCCACAAATGGTTAGTAGAGCATTGAGTGTTGTTGTTGGGTTGGTTCGTGTCTAGAATGTTAGTGTAGGGTATAGTCCGTTTAACAATTAATTGCATGTGATAAATTATTCAGAAATGATAAACATTCATTGAAATCTTTATATAAGCGTATATCCATTATTTCTGTTAGTTTTGTTTCATACAGTTAGATTATATTTGATATTACCAATTTAACCTTGGGTTCAACTGGAATCAAACCTAACTGTAATTAGCTTAAAGCTCTGCAGTTTCCTCAGACTCATCCTGACTGGTGAATATCCTCATCCATCCTGATCTAAAAATATGAACTCTGCCGTATTATGTAACCGGTGGATATTTAAGGCACTCTTTAATACACTGGATGAAGTCTGTTCTTTAATGTGCTTTGCTATTCAAGGGAAACAAGACACGGTCCAAATTTTGCATATATTTGGTAACATTTTATCTTGATATGTTTTATATCCCACAAAATTCCCAACCTCCAAGAGGAAGTGACCCAAGTCTCTTGATATTATTAATATTCCAGATAAAACTATTAAATTGTGGAAGATCAGTGAGCGTGACAAGAGACCAGAGGGATACAATCTTAAAGAGGAAGATGGCCGCTACAGAGATACTTCTACAATCACCTCTCTACGAGTAAGTTTATTCATTTCTAGTGCAGTTTACTTAGCAAATATATTAGTGGAAATGTTACCCTAACTAGGTTTCTTCAGTGCGGCTACGACCATACTCAGTGTTTCCCCTTGGCAAATTTTACTTTGCCTAAAAGAAGTGGTTCTGTTTCATTTTTATTAGGGGGGAGGGGTACTTGCCACTCTTAAAGGGGTGGGGCGCCTTCCTTACTGAATGGATGGGGAAAACTGCTATCAGTTTGTTGCAATGTGCCCTTTTTAAAATTCCTTAATGGCAGGGTTGGTGATTTCTAGAAGCCACAAGTTACTTTAGACTTGACCAAAACAACTTTTAGATTTTTTCATTTATTTTTTAATTTACAGGTTTATTGGACCTTTTTTTCAAGATCAGATTTGAATAGCTGCTCAATTTAGCTTCATCTGATTGTGAAACCGTGTTTTTTTAACCTATAATTCTCAAATAAGGTTAATTCCAACCGTAGTCTTGTTGGAATCTTGTTCTTACACTTGTTTACTTGTGAACTCTCTGTTCAGGTTCCAGTATTTAGGCCTATGGACCTTATGGTTGAGGCCAGTCCACGAAGGGTCTTTGCCAATGCCCACACCTACCACATTAATTCCATCTCAGTCAATAGCGACAACGAGACCTATCTGTCCGCAGATGATCTGCGCATCAACCTGTGGCACTTGGAGATCACAGATCGCAGCTTTAGTATCCTACCAAAGGGTCCTAATTACTTAAGATAGTATTTTGAAATGGCAAATGTTACCCTTGTGTACCTTAACTCCTATATCAGACATTGTGGACATTAAACCAGCCAACATGGAAGATCTCACGGAGGTGATCACGGCAGCAGAGTTTCATCCTCACCAGTGCAACACGTTTGTCTACAGCAGCAGTAAAGGCACTATCCGCCTGTGTGACATGCGGGCATCCGCACTTTGTGACAAGCACTCTAAATGTGAGCAGTCTACACATTCATTTCCTGTCTAGAGTTGTTTTCTCATGGTTGAGTTTGTTACAGCTACAACCCAATACATAAGACTCTGGAAGCTAGGTGTACACAGATTTCACAGAAAACACAGCTTTATTTAGCTTAAACACTGAAGATGCCAACAGCAAAACACAATGCTGCATTGAGGAAAGAAAGACAAAGGAGTGGCTTTTTGATTTCCTCACAACAACTTCATTTAAAGAGCTTGTATGTTCCTGGTTGTGACTTCCTGTTCTATCTTAGAAATTAACCAGACAATAGATAATACAATATTTTTTCTATTACACTGCCATTTAATATTTGAAAATCTTGCGATGGCCTTGTTTACACTGTCAGATAAATGAGACCCAATTAAATTGCTTCTTATATGTGACCCAGATCAGATCGTTTTGAAAATGATTCATTGAGTGCATTATGAATGTGAGCCTGAGCCAACTTAACGTTGCAGTACATACAGGTAGTGTCCGTTTTTGAATGACATAGCCAAATATATTTTGTATATACCATAAATATACATACAATTGCGGTTGCAAATGAAAGAAAGTGTAAACAGGAACTGTGGTGATTTTAAACTGCGGTGATTTTAAATGAACAAAATTCCTGATGCAGTTTCCATGGTGATCTTGTAGATATGGAGTCACATTATTACTCCTCCCTGCTGGGCATGTAAACGATGGATTCTGGAAGATATATTTGTCCTAAATGGAGGATCCATTCTTACTTTCACACTTGCAATGTTTCGTGTTGTCCCTTTCTGTGTCTAGTGTTTGAGGAGCCGGAAGATCCAAGCAATCGCTCGTTCTTCTCTGAAATCATCTCCTCCATCTCAGATGTGAAGTTCAGTCACAACGGTCGCTACATGATGACCCGAGACTACCTGTCTGTCAAAGTCTGGGATGTCAACATGGAGAATCGACCTGTTGAGACATACCAGGTGGGATTAGTAGTGGAATTTCATCCTTTTGTCATTGAAAACCTGTGTTGAAGTTTCTGAAAAAGTTCCTGAAATTAGTTTTCTGTCTTTTACTGTATCCCCTTGTCTCTCTAAAGTCTTCTATTAAAGAACGTCCTGTTGCTGTGGAAACATGCAAATAGTTCCTAATATTAACCAATCATACCTGGTTGAATAAAAGTCCCAACTAATGTAAAAAAGATGCCACTTATTCTCTTTCTCTGAAGAGGTTTTGTCTCCTGGTGCATACCTTTTTTGACCTTATACGACTCAGTACCTGGTACAAGCAACTACACTCAGAAACTCAAACACTGTCTGCTTTTTATTACAAATCAGTATTAACAGCTAATAAATATGTTTTAATAACTGTGCAGAATTTGTCATGGTAATTATTATCTTTTTTTTTCATTTATCCAAGATGCTTATCCAGTGTATTCACTCAGTACTGTTTTGTTGTTTTTCTTATAAATTTAACCAACCAATTCATAAATGTTGTTTTTTGGGGGGATTTTGACTGTATACAGTTATTTACAACTATCAAGAAATGTTTTTTTGTGACTAAACCATCTGTCCACCTGCTATGAAGCACTTGTAAGTGCTAATTCAGTCACCATTAGGGGGCGCCAATTGCACTAGTTTAAAAAGTAGAGGGGTAAAGGTGACCTAGATCTTTGAGGGGTTGCCTGAGGTCTTATGGTTGTGCTGAGCGTGAGCATCAGCATGGGATCCTCATTTTAAAGTTATTGATTGTTTGTTTTGCAGGTTCATGAGTATCTCAGGAGTAAGCTGTGCTCGCTCTATGAGAACGACTGCATATTTGACAAATTCGAATGCTGCTGGAATGGAAATGACAGGTTAGATACCTTCTGAGAATTTTGGTGTTGTTTTAAACGGACGGCTGAATGTACTGCTACAATTCCCAAACTTTTATAATAATGCATTTTATTTATTTTGATAGAATATCAAGATGAATCATTTTGTATCTTTAAAACATTCATTTGTTTGTTTTATTACATTATTTACATCTATTTTATCTGACTGTAAATGCAAGTGTGCAGGGCTGGGTTACAGTTTCAAACAATGTCTGAAATTTAAAACCTTTTAGGCCTGAAAAAGTTCTGAATTGGCCGTTAAAACGTCTTTAAAAAAAATTCAGAGGTCTTGATTTTCAGACACACTTCAGTGCTTGAGACAGACTGGGCAAAGATTTCCGCCATAGCAACCACTAATAGCATTATTGTTTTTTTCTTGTTTACGAAATTCTTACATTTTGATTTTAATCATTTTATGTTAGTACTCGTCAGAAAACGTCATTAGAAATAATAAAAAATGCTAGTTTTATATGAAAAATGTCCCGTTTCTCATGAGACAAACCTCGATTTAAAACACAGCATTTTAAAAGTTTCAAAATAAAGAAATCCATCTGTCCTATTAGATTTCATAAGTGCATGTGTAGTTCTGGACACATTATTGTAAATCACTAAAAAGCTCAAGTTTTAAAGGAAAAATCTGTTGACGAATTTTCAAGCTACAGATAGTGTTTTAATTTTTTTCTGTCATATTTTATTTGTGTTAGATGACCATAGGTATTATATAGGTCTTAAATTTGATTCTTAATGTTTTTTTTTTATTCTTAATGTCTTAAATTTGACGTTATGAAACAAGCAGAAACTCTGAGAAATTGTCTTCTACCGTATACACCTTTGGTAGAACTATAGCCAGCTACATATGTACCATGTAGATGAAAAAAGCTAAACTCTCTCTTGCAGGCAGTGGAATGTGACAAACTAGTATTTCAGCCTTAGAAAACGTTGGAGTGGTTACAATGAACTTGTGAACACATGCGAGTCTCCGTAGGGGCCCGGATGACTCTTATCTTGATGAAACGTTTATCATTCTCGGACAGACTGAATTCTGCTCAAGGTCGAGGAAGATTGAGAAAGAGTGAAGTCACGTCTCTGCTCTTGAACACACTCTCTAACCCAATCAACTATGGTCCTCTTCTTTTATCTCAGTGTGGTGATGACTGGGTCCTACAACAACTTTTTCCGAATGTTGGACCGCAACCAGCGGCGGGACGTCACCCTGGAGGCTTCACGCGAGAGCTGCAAGCCTCGGCAAGTCCTGAAGCCACGCCGAGTTTGTGCGGGTGGCAAGCGAAAGAAGGACGAGATCAGCGTGGACAGCCTGGACTTCAACAAGAAGATCCTACACACTGCCTGGCATCCGCAGGAAAACATCATCGCCGTGGCAACCACCAACAACCTCTACATCTTCCAGGAAAAAGTGAATTAATACTGTCGTGTGGGGAACGAAAACCCCGGAACCTGTCTTGATGTGAAAAAATCGTTTCTGTGACAACCACCGTCATCACATAACCAACACTGGCCTAACTCCAGGTCCAGCCTGCAAGAGGCTGCCAACACTGAGTTAACTGGTTCAAACTGGACTGGGGAAGAGCGCTACCTGGCTTTGGTCTCTGTGGCACCATGACATGCGCCTTGCTCTGGTGATGTTGTGCCAACCCGTGTCTGTACCCTCCATCCCTACTGTCTGAGCCCAGGGACGAAATGGGTGTGAATCCCACTTTTTTTTTTTTCTTTCTTTCTTTATTTTGGATTTGGTTTATTCAAGGTGTCTGTATAAAACTAATTTGAACTCATATGGATGTGTCCCGGTGTCCTTTAATTCTTTTTGTATTTGTGCCATTGTAACTTTTTTATTTTTGTTTTTAATCTTCTTAAAGAAACTGCCAAGTTTAGTTTGTTTTAATTCTGTTTCAAGAATGTTCTTTTTTTTTTTGTTTGCTCTTTACATGCCATACTGTCCTGATTTTATACAACTACAAATGGTTCCAACCATATTACATTTCAGCTTTCCGTCACACCATACTGGCCCAGAGCTTTTCTTGTGCATTTTTGTTTGTGGCACAGAAGGCACTGCCGTATTTGTTGTAGTAGTGGAACTTCTACACGTGTGCGAACACAAACACTCCAGATGAAATGTACACTTATGTATGAGTCATTCAGCCTTCTTAGGTTTGTTTTTTTTTTGTGATCCATGCCCAATTTCTGTCTACACTCTCTATCTCAAGAGTTACAGTTTGAGAGAGACTATAGAGATTATGATATTGAAATGGTATTTATAAACGGAACACAAAATTGAACGCGTCTTGTCATCTTTGAAATGTGCGTAAGCGTAAAATGTAGTGTGTTATCGAGAAAGTTAGAGGTTAGCCTGCCTGCAATATCACTTTGTAAACACTAGGGAGCAGTATGTCATTTCCTGTCACAACTATTTATGTCCTGAAAATACTCAAATGAAAGAACAGTCACAAAGATTTGTATATTTCTGCACTTCAATCAATTGTTGTGATTTGGTTTGTATTGGTGTTTTTTTTGGTGGAGATGATTGTATATGTATGACATCACTCCAGAAACCAACCAATCACAAAGCTGCATCAACACTGCGTTTTGGAGGTTTACGACAAGCACTGTGGCATAGCGGAGTCAAGTCTATATAGTGCCAACAATTCGGGGCAAGCTTCTTAAACATTTAATTTATTAAATTATGGCAATAATTTAAGAAGAATAATTGTTGGCCAAGCAGTGTGAAAATTTGGTTATGTATAGCTAAAAGTTTCGTGTTAACACAAAAGTTTTTATTTTTAAATATTTGGTTTAGTGACTATTTCGTCCAAAGTTTAAACCTTCCTTCACTGGCAGATCTAGGATTTATTTGCATAAATAATTTGTGAGCGTTGAGATCTTGCGAACATCGACGGTTAAAATAGACATATTTTAAACAGTCTAATCCTGTTTGCTAAAAGTTGAACAAGAAAATTAAAGTTTGCTTAAAGCTGCATGTAAACAAATCATCAGAACGTGGGTTCTCTTTCACGATCCGTGTTTAAATTTCACACGTGCGTTTTTATAAAAAAAAAAAGCAGTTCCCTTCCATTACGTAATGTTACTGTCTTTGTTATCAGATATGCGCCCTGTCTGCGTCATTTTAGCGCTGCAGGAAATCAGCATTGCAAACAACCGTTCTGAGGTCAGCTATGGATTTCAGTTATTTTCAAATCTGAACGCGTCCGTTTGCTTTAGCGTCCGATCCTCGATCAGGCTTCGTCTGTGCACGGCCTCTGACAGTCAGTGTTATGCAAGCCGCCCTACACAGAGCCACGATGTCCGACGCTGCTGCTCCAGCGGACAATAACGGGGAGGCTGGATTAAACGGTATGTTTAACCGTAGCAGCTCGGTGAGGATTTCGGACAACTACAGAACCATTTTTAAAAGTCTTTGCCCAGATTTTACTTGTGGTCTCGCTACTTTAAACTGTTTGTTTTATTTGTTAATTTCGCTTTTTTTAGTTGTAGTCAAGGTTTACGTTGCATCAAAGACAGGAGGGCGGAGTTTGCACAAGCTCTTGTTTATAGACAAGCGTTCTGTCCAATGAATGTTAAGATACACTGTTGGGGCGGGGTTTAAGAGATGATTGATTTAATCTTAAACCAATTGTTTTTTTAAACGTGTTTGGAGGCTGACCAAAGCCGATGTCAACAAGAGGAGAAATAGCGATCAAAAATGGAGAATGGTTGCTCAAATACCACTTTAAAAATGGTGTGGTTTAGATTTTTCGTTGAGGTTTGTTTCTACGTTGTGTGTAGTATTATTAATTTCATTTTTTTTAAACAAAATATTTCTATGTTTATAAGTGTGTGCGTGCGTGCGTGTGCGTGTGAATTGCAGCTTTAAATTTGAGATGTTGTGCTGACTGGTGTAGGAATTTGTCTGACGCTAATTAAATTTAGCATGTTGATATATTTTAAATGTATCAAAATTACACCGGTCTGCAAATTCAACTACCCTACAATTGTGCCTACAATATACAGGTCAATTAAGCAAAATGTATACATTTATAAAGGCTCTATACATTTATAAATTTGCTTCAAAAAACTGGTTCACGTTACATTTTGATGAGGACGACAGTTTCTAGGGCGGTTTAGTTTATGAATATTAATCAGTTAACACCAAACCGATTGGTTTAAAGGCTTAAATTTGCCATTCTGGCCAATTGCTGGCTTGTTTAATAAATAATAATTAGGCTACGTGACTGCGGCGGCTAAGTGTTTTACATTAAATAATTACGAGGTTTTTTTTTTCCTTTTTATTACTAAATCCTGTCATGGTATAAATACTGGACTAAAATGCAGAGAGAAAATCGGAAAGTACATATATCAATGAGTCATGATATTTGGAACACATTAAGTAGTAGCAAATTGCTAAAGTAATTGCTAACTGTCATGTGGAACAGTGGAGGAAATGACATTAAGAAGTGTTATTATTAGGTTTTCTAATTAAATATTCAAACATGATTGTGTAGAAGTTATCCTGGTCTTTGAATTGCTTTCATGTCTTAAATTTGAAGCTGTTGGAAAAATAGAATACTTTCCCAATTTTAGAATAGACCATGTCCATAAACATTTTCCATGTCTGCTATGAGAACTTTTGTTTGGTATAAAGATGAACAAAACAGTTAATTTACCTTCAACAACGCAATTTGCACGATGAAAAGAAGTGGGTCAGCAGTAACTAAGGATCATTTAAAGGGCCAGTCTCGAAATATGGGTTATTTTGAGTGTTGTTTTACAGTGTTTCTGACAAGTCCAGCATGGCTAAAAAATAATATAAACTTGGGCATCTGAAGTTCCATTTAGCATGTAATGCATGTAACAGGACCATGCAGCTGTCGTTTTGCAAGCATGGTGTTTTAGGATTTCCAGAACAAGTGCTCCAATGCCTGTGTAAAGCCCTAGTGCATCTGATCTTATGATCTATGGCTCTTTCCCAATGACAGCCAAAGCAGCCGTTCCACTAATGGCCAGAATGTTCTGCTTGCTCACATCCATGGCAACACTGTTACGTCAATTGACTAAAACAAAGGTCAGCAGACATTAGCAAAGCCCAGTTCATGGCATTTCCCAGCGAAAGCAGCAAGTTCAGTTGTTGTCTTCCTCTTTCTGTTTTCCTGGAAAAGGAAACATGGCTTTGCTTTGCAAGACTTTTTAGTTTATACTGAGCCTGTGCCAGCTGGTCAGTAGTGTGTAGTGATGATAAACAGAGGATTAACTGGCTGATAACATGGAGATTTGTGATGAGACAGCACTACAGATGTGGGTGAAAGGCAGACAGGGATAAGGTTAGCGATGATCATCCCTGAATCACGGCTGAATGGAGGCAGTGTGTTAGTGTTTGGGTTTGTCAGGTGATCCTGCTGCGGATCACGTACAGCACGCAGCAGTGAGGTCAGCAGGGACTCATGATTCAGAGCTCTTATAATGAAGCAGGCATTCACTGCCCTTTCACCACACAGTAAACAAAGCTAAGAATCACACAGAGGTGCTTCTGCCTCTAATTTGGCCCAGAGTCTGGAAAAATTATCACCATAAATAGCTAAAACATAAGCGTGTCCATATTTATTGCACTTACTAGTATTGAGTATCCCAGTTTGTTTGCCAAATGATCTTTTAGAGATCATGCATGCTTTAAAAGCGAAAGCATACCATCATAAATGTACCCTTTCAATCAGTATTTTAGTTAAAAAAAATAAAATAAAAAGTTTAATACAATTATTCATAGTTGGTATGAGTTGTGCAGTGTTCCAATGCCTGACACGTACAGGTAACCTAAACAGCATCAGAAAAACGAAAGGATGAGAAGACTTTTTGAGTTTACTTTGGTACCAATATAACATAGAATTAAGTTTATGAACATTTAAAAAAAATATCTTCTGACCACAAGGGTGCAATAACTTATTTTGAGTAACATTGTGGTATTGGGACATGGCAATTTTTGTAAAGCTATGTTGATGCATTTGAAAAAGTTCTACCAAATTCCAAAATGGCTGAGGTAGCTGAATTGGACATTGTTCAGCTAGTCATGAAGGTACTAAAAAGCCAGAAAACAAGCTCTAGTGCGATTAAACTCAGGGAATATAAAGGGTAAAAACCGTGTAGTTTTGTGTTGTGTATTTACACATTTTGAGTAACCTCATGGTTACTCAAAAATATGTAAATCATTTTCATTATTTTAGGACAAATAAAGGCACTTGGAAGACACAAAAGCCACTTTTCATATCTGCTGACCACTAGGCGGCACTGTAGTGAAACTTTAGCTTGTGAGTTTGTGCACCATACAAAAAAACCAACACTATTGTGATTAAACTCAACATATAGATCCAAGGAATTTATTAAACAAAACCAATGATTGTTTTCTTGTTTAGGGTTAAAAATGTTTTGTAAGAACGTTTATATAAGATTTAGTATTTATATAATAAATAAATGTTTATTTGTACAGTCTTTAGCCGTTCCAGTTCGAACCACTTCAAATGTGTTAAAGCACTGTGAACCCAATGCTTTGTTTCATTATGGGATTACACCGAAACCATATATATATTTTTTTTTTTTTTCATAATTTCACATTCGCAAATGTGTTGCTTTCAAATTTACAAGATGTTATGTGTCTGATTTATGGTGGTCTTTTAGGCTCATGGGTGGAGCTGGAGATGAACAGGAACGTTGGCTCTCTCACGTCCTCCAGCACCACAGTCCCACCTGCTCTGGCCCAGGTGGAAGAAGAGGATGATGGGATGGCAGGGGGGTTGGAGCATGTTCCCTCATCATCATCCATTCACAATGGAGACATGGAAAAAATCTTGTTAGATGCCCAGCATGAGTCCAGCCGCAGTAACTCCTCTTGCGACAGGTAGAAAATAAAGTCTACAAAACATTGTGATAATATATTCGACTGATTTGATCCTTGATTTCCCCCTTTTGAGAATAGACAACTTCATCCTTATAACTTTTGGTTAATGCCAGAAATCAAGAGATATAGACATGGCTTTTCTCCTTTTTTCACAAAAACAAAAACTTTTGGATTACTGAGAATAATATTCCCATCTGCAAACAATGCCCAAAATTTAGAACAAACCACCATTAGGGTGAGGTGCTTGTGAGTGTATGTGAGGTCACAATCAGACTCGGGTGAGCGTGCAAGTATTTTTCAGCTGCAATCCACCACTTTCAGAAGACTAGCGTGAAAATAGTTGGCTACGGTTTGGGTTAACTTATTACAATAAAACAGGAAATTAAACGTTAAACCTTAAATTATTTTACATTACTAAATACTAGGGGTGTAACGGTACGCTAAAATCGTATTCGGTTCGGTACATTGTCTTGGAGAGTTCGGTTCGGTTCATTCGGTTCGGTACAAAACAATAAGAACTTACATATTCTTTATTTTGAAAAGCTGCCAATACACAGTAGAATTCTTGCATAAAATAAATAAAAGTGACACATTTGGGTGATATTTTAAATAAATTGCACTCTTTATTAAGAAAAACACATTTTTTTTTTAATAAAAAATGAAATACTGCAACTAGTTAGGATAGATTACCTATCCACATTTTCTGAAGAGAGCACAGATCTGGTTACAGTGACAATATCTCCAGCAGTAGAAAATGTTAGATGTGTTGCCTGCCCGATCTTCGTGGAACAATGTCGGCATACAACTTTAAATTTATCCACTCGTCTATCCCCGTTATGTATTTTAACAGAGAAGCCAAAGTGTTCTCAAACAGGAGACCGTAGTGAGGTGTTTTCAAGCGCTGGCTACTCGTGCAGCGCTACTGTGTTTCACTCAATAGCGTCCGTGCGGAAACTCGCCTAGGAACATAGTTCCGCTGCGCTTAATATCGCGCTAATAATACATTTATATCATTTAATAAAAATACCAAATACCGAAACGGTACGCAAGTGTCCCGAACCGAACAGGCCGTACCGAAAAGGTTCAATACATACCGTGAACCGTTACACCCCTACTAAATACACATGATACATTTCACCGTTGTTAACAAAAAAATCGTCGCTAACACTCTCCTCCATTTTTCCATAAAAGTGTCTTTTCGGATTAAATCTGGTTAACAGCAGCATAAAAGGAATATTACTGCCTCCGACTGCTCTGTAGTGATTTTTATGACCCCACTAGTCTCACACTGGAAATCAGAAAGGTAGGGTTATGGTAAGAGTTATGCTTAGACTTAGAATCATGGATAGGGTTATGGTTTGAGTTAGGATTACGGTTAAAGTTGTAAGGTGGTACTATAAAGTGATTCAAAAACGTGGATGAAAGTTTCAACGTGTTCTTTCTTGCAGAGCTTGTGGGAACTTGAATTATTTAATAAAACTCTTATCTAACTCCATATTATACTCCACTATGTATTGACAATTGTTAATAAATATAAAAATGCACTTACTTGTTGTCATTAACCCTTTTTATATAATACTTTAGTTCTCAGCATTTAATATTACTGTAGAACGTGATTAGAGAGTAACTAGTGACACGATTGAACATCTCAATTTATTAACCAATAGTAAGTAACATAGCAAAAAGGTAAAACGATACCAAAAGGCTACATGATCTGAAGTTGGGCCATGGGCTTTGTCATGGACGAACAGCTGCTAGCTCTTCCAGTGTTTTCCCAAAGTACTCTTTGAATCCAAGTCCACTCGGAAGAGGCTAGTTGAAATGTAAACCAGATGCATGTTCAAGATACTTTTTGATTATATAGGGTGTTTCTCAGAGATTAGGTGATCAAATGTTGACGCCATTGTTGAACTAAAACAATCACACATGTTAACCGTAATCGTTTTTAGCGCCTTTGCAACACAAAGCAGTTTCGAGGAGTGGTTGAGAATCTCGATATCACTATTGTCCTTCTTTCGCCAGTCCTCCTCGACCCCACAGTCCTCAGGAGGAAGGGCAGATCATTTTTGACGCGGATTCTAGGAGAGACAGCCAGGTACTTTCTCCTTCTAACATTATAAGTGAGGATAGCTTTGTTCTGCTGCCTGTCTCTATTCACTGTTTGGTCTTATTCACTCAGGAGGAGGTCTTGGAAAAGTTCAGAGATGAGGAGATCTTAATGAAAGATTCAGATCGCCTGGCAGACTGGTCAAGCAGACCAGAGAATGTCCCACCCAAGTAAGAACCGGCTCAGCGACCACTATATTACTACTTTCCCTCACTGCACAACTAGTAAAGCAGGGTTCTTTATGTTAGCGGACAGACTTGTATTTTATTGAGAGCCTGATGTACTGCTTTTATTTTCCTGATAGGGAATTTCATTTCCGGCACCCGCGACGTTCTGTGACGCTAAGCATGAGGAAGACTGGTGCCATGAAAAAAGGAGGCATCTTCTCTGCAGAGTTCCTCAAAGTGTTTATCCCCTCGCTGCTTTTGTCCCACATCCTGGTCCTGGGTCTCGGGTAGATATTTTGTATGCTTTCACACCAAATTCAGAAGTCGCATTTCTAAAATGAATAGAAACCATTGTTAATGAGATGCGCCGGGTGGAGCTAAGAACTTTACAGCCAATGACTGGCAGGATAAACTATTTATCGGATAGTGGAGACACTTAATGTCAGTGAGAAAAGCCTTGAGTTTTATTCATTTTGTTTCTAATCAGTCGTGAAACCCTGGAAACATTGTCACTTTTTTTTCGGTAATGGTCATATAAATAGCTTAAAAAATAATAACGCGATATGCACCGTATAGTGAGCACCCATAATATACTTGCCAAAATTGATTTTAATGACTACCTAATTCAACGATTTGACTCATCAGAGGTCACGTGATTCCTTATTTTCGTAAAATACTACTTTCAACACTCTTGATTTCTAATTTATTGAAACGCATGGAAAGGTAATGATTCTCCAATCAAGGCAGTCATTAAAGTTCCGTGTAATTATTCCATGTACAAAGTACCTCACTTCGTCTTCACTCTCTTCTGTCTTGTTTCTAATGTAGGGTCTATATCGGGAAGAGATTGACGACTCCCACTGCAAGTTCCATCTGAAACCAGACCTGCTCAAGTGCCTCAGGCCCAGCTGGATTAACTGACGTCTGCAGTTTGTACGGAAAAGCCCCCCAGTCCAATTCATCCCCATTTATTTCCTTTGCTCATTTATTCAATGTTGAGAAGCGTTGGTGATAACCTTCTCTTCATGTCCTTTCTTTAATGTTATTTATCAAACATAAATAAGTTCTATTATTCCCTCATGGGGCTTTTCATGAAACCAATGCACATGTTAGTGCTGCACTAGCTCTGTTTGATTAGTAGAGATGATGAGATCACATGACCTAAGAGTGGGCCTCTCACTTGATGATCCCCTTTATTGTTCACCCTCCAATCAATGTCTACTGAAGTTAGTTGAGTATCTCCAAATCCTACCTACGATTTTATTTAACACTCACTTTTGTAGTTTCTAATAAAGCCAGGATGACTGGAAGTGTTTTGGAAAGAACGGGGCTTTCCCCAATCCCATCTGTTGTTGAAGATGGAGAATTTATAGCTTGATTTGTAGCTTGTGATTTTATACCAAGTTTTGCTAAATCTTTTACACAATTCCGCATCTGTTACATTATAAACTCTATTAGATGTTGGACGACAGCTTCCTGTTTGGATTACAATTAATCTCTTCTCTGTTTAAGTTAATTTCTGGTAGTTTCCATCGCAAACATATCAGGCCCTCGTGGTGTACAAACAGGCTTCTACAGTTAATTCCACTCAATGTGATGTGTTAACAGGACCTCGGGAACTAGGACACTCAATGTTTTTCAAAGATGTCTGTTCAACACTCTCTTTAGTGTTTTCATGCTCATAGTTTGTGCATTGTGCGAGAGACACCCATTTTGAAAGATCTGGATTTTGTCATGTTTATATAAGTCCAAACATGCATATTTTTATGCCATTAAAGGCAAAGTAGGTGATTTCTGGGAGTAGAATCTGCTGTCAACAATAAGTGAAAGCAATGTGTGTTACTATGACTGTGGTTGAATGTGTTTTGGTTGAACAGTGCTTTGTACTGTGAAAAATTTAGCTCCTGTTGTTGAAATATTAACCATTAGAAGTCTCTGGCTTTTTTTGACCTTTTTTATTTACTAAATTACAATTTGCTCTAGTAAATTAACTTAAAAAAACAGTTCTTCTTTTTTTATATATATTTGTTCTTTACGTTAAACAATAATTCCACAACAATCATACAAAGAATACCAATAATAAGCACTTTTCCGAGCACTTTTTGTGCCTTTGTGCTTTTTTGTGTCACAACCTTGAAAAACACATGCCATATCACAAGTCTTGTACTTCCAAGAGTTATCCCTTCTTTTCACCACTAGATGGCACAGATTTGGGGTTTGTAAAATGAAACTAAAAGGCGATCGCACATTTTCTAACATTTTAATTTGGATTACCCTGCAAATGATGTGTAATAACTCTTGAAATGTTAGTTTAAAATATAATAATTATAAAAAATAACTAATAACATTTCTGGAAACTTCACATTATATTTGAAATCAAGATGGGTCACATAATTCCTTCTTAATTCAAAACAGCCAGTGTGATTGGCACATGCACGGTGCTTCCAAGAGTTAATAAAAACCTATTACAGAAGACTCTGGAATCAAGGTTTGGGAAGATATAACAGAAAACGTGGCTTTATTTAGCTTGGGGGTGGCGGAAGCTTGAAAACAAGGCACGTGCACTTGTTGCAGTCTCAATGTGAGTAAGACTTTAGAAAGGTTATGAAATTATGTTGATAACCTTGCTGATTGGCTATACATTTGTTTTGGTAGTTGGTCCGACTGTTTTCTGAAGTGTTTCTGAAAAATCACCTACCCTGCTTTGATTGCTTCATGATTGCTTCTACAAAATCCAAATATTTGACTAACGAAAGCTAACAGTGTAATACTTATGTGTGCTATTAACCGAAGACTACAGTACATGATCCGTACATCCGGCGATCTGACAAACCCATACGCGGATATTATAACATGAAAATCACAGCTGATGTTGAAAGGGAAAGTGTTTGAGTCAGTGTTTCATGAGCATACCAGGCACAACGTAATATTACCTGGTGCAGGGAAACCATGACGTTATCGAAAACGTCGATATCCATGTACACATGTGGCGGATGCACGGATTGTCTACTGATCTACAGACCTAGTTACACTAACACTCCAGAGCCTGTGTTTCCTGATTATCATGAATCCTTTTAATGTGTATTTTGGAAGTGTGAACATGTTCCTTCTGTCATCGTTTGTGTATCCAAAGATCAGTTTCACACAAAAAAGCCAACTGAGTACTCAACTCTTAAAACCGTTGTGCCTCATTTCTTTATCTATGATACATCCTCCTGTCGTTACATGTGTGTCCTGTGCCAGAGCCTGCTTTTTTTGCATCTTTTTTGTGACTACTTTGAGATTTTTATGTTTGGATATGCTGGAAAGAAGATACAGGACTGTTTAAAATGTATATTTCTTTGGTTTAGACTTGGATTCAAATTTTTCTTGTTAAAACCCCCTTATTGAATTTATTTGCCTGCTTCCTCCCCTGTTGATCAATGACAGTTGTAATTAAATTTTGAAGAACATTCTGAAGCGAGACGTCTTGTTTTTGGGTGCCTTTACACCTTTCTCAGTCGACGGATCAATCACACTGCAATCCGTTTTCCTTTGTGGTATGGTGCACTTGAGCAGGAAAGATACACAACAATTATGTGCATTGAGACCTAATCACATGGTCCAAATTCTGAAATTTACAAAAACTACTACATCTAGTATTTTGCATAAGCACCTGGATTTTTAAGGGCTGCACCAAGTTTTTTAGGCATGGAATGAATAAGTTGGCGACATATTGCTATCTTTTATCTTCTATCTTTTTCCATTCTTCAAGAAGAACCTCTTTTAGGGCCTGGATGGAGAGTCGTGCTTCGGAACTTTTCCCACAGGTTTTTGTTTGGGTTCAGATCAGGAGACTTGAATACTTGGCCATTCAGTCACCTTTACCCTGCTTTAGATGTGATTTGGAGTGCGTGGAATGATAGCAGTATGTTCTTCTTCAGTATAGTGCAGAACATTGAGTTCATGATACCATCAGCTCCCCAACACCAGCAGCACCCATGCATCCCCACATAATGACACTGCCACCACCCTGTTTCACTTTAGGCCCTAATTATTTATCTTTGAAATCCTTGTCTTTGCAACGCAATATAGTTCCAGTAGTCTAGGACCTAGCAGATTGTAAGCGCCCTATGCATGCAGTTCTTCTGCAGTGTGCGCCATCACAGGAAACACTCACTCCAGTTTGCCTTTCTAGAGCTTTATCCAAGCGCATTGAACTTGCAGGCTATTTTCTTCAACTCTTGTTATCTGAATACGCTTTTGTCGAGATAGATTTTATCTTTCTAAAATCTTTCTTGAATCACTTTTGCTACAGGGTAGGACTGATGTGCAAAGCTTTAATGATCTTCTGGTTGCCCACCTTTTTGAGTAAAAAAAAGACTTCAAAAGCGTTTTTTAGATTTTGTGACTTTTTTCTTCCATGGGGAGTCATTGCTGACAGTATAAAAAAGGGAAGGGCTTTTCTTTGTTAAGTAATACCCTTTCATAGTCACCTGTCTGCTAGACACCTCTTAAATAAATCATTAGAATTACTTGCGGTTGAATATCTATTAATAAGAATGTTGTAGTCTTAAGTTGTGGCCATTTTAAAAACCTAAAGTGGGGCGTACTCATTTATGCTGAATACTGTATCTTATATAGCTTAAAATAGGCTATAGTCAACTTTTTTGCTGACTTTTTGTAAACTATAGGCAGCTGGGTGGTTAAAAATACAGCATCCCGCTGTCATATTACTCTTACTGTGTCGTATAAAATGATTTTGTTCCTTTAATTTTTATGCAAAACTAAAGCCATATGCATTGTACTTGTAGACTTTTCCATTGCGTACGCATTGTACGTAAACATGCAGCACATAGGATTCAATAAAGATCACATGTTTGAGAGTTCAATGTTGGGTCAGATCTGTCAGTCTTCAGTTCATATAATGGAGCTGCTGCTGATACTTAAGTGAGAGGATTATTTTTGGAGCCTGACGGGTTCAGAGAAAGCTTCACTTATTAGTCATGTCAATGTTTCTATCATCTTCTATTTATGAAATTACATGCAGCTCTCAGTTTTCACAATCTCAATACATTCCTTCTATTAGTGTGTGTCCTATGCAAAGTTAACCACACGTGAATGTCAAAACAAGTTTCAAGGCTCAAATAAAACCTTAATCTGAGGTTGTCTTTCAAAATGTTCTTATAGTTTTCCTTTTTCATGTTTTTTTAATCCTGATGAGATTAGTACCAAATGCACTGAACATCCCCAGAGCATTACACTCCCACCTCTATGTTTCACTGTGGGAATATTCTTGGGTTCGAATGCCTCTTTCTTCTTTCTCTGCACGACTATGGCCAAAGATCTCCTATTTTGTCCCATCAGACCAAAGGACACATTTCCAATACACAACACTTTTTCCCATGTTGTCCTTTAGCAAGCTTCCTTCTGGCTTGTAGGGTTTTTTTCTTCAGTATTTCTTGGTAGGCAACATCACAGGGCTATTTACTCCTAAAAAAAAGATTCTTCGCTGGTTCTTTGCAGATTGAAGGTACTATATAGCACTTTTTGGCTTTAAAGAACACCTTAAGCTCTTTTTGGTTCTTCACAGGTTCTTTGGGGTTTTTGAGGTACTGTTATAGTACTTTGGTTTTGTAAATAAACTGTTCCTTTTAAAATATCCTTTTTTGGAATTTGCTGTTCTAAAGTTGTTTTTTTGTTGTTTTTATTGTGCTTTATATACAGATGTTGGTCATATATACCATGCCTATGATTATGAGCCAGATTTGGTTCTATATATAACCTTTTATTACAGTGTATTGAGTGTCTTCATCGAGAGATCAATTCCAGATTTTTCTGTATCTGGTTCTTGATTATTTTTGTTTATCTTTAATATCATTTTGTTTAAGAAAGTAAAAGAAATCAGACTTTCCTTAGGTGAAAAACGAACGCCAAGCATTATCTTTCTGGGTAATATTTTTTTTTTTATTATTTTAACTTTTTTTCCCCCAACTTTTTTATGATACTTCTTAACTGATCTCGAAGTGCCATCTAGCGGCACTTGGGGGAATTAAAGAGTCGTTTGATTAAGAAATGCTACCTGCCTGCAGTTAGATAATAATTTGTTTTACCTTTTTAATGTGATGTATGTTATCTGTTGATAATAATCACAATCCTTTTCGCCGTTTTACCTTTTGATTCTTTCTTTTAAGCTTTAAGAATGCATGGCAGGAACCTGTGACTGATGAGTCAGCGTTTTCAGACTGAGCACTGGTGGAAAATACAGATGTAAATCAGAATACAGTAGTGCCGTCGCGTTGTCATGATTAAATTCACCTGCAGTACGGAAACATCTGAAATGTCAGTAACATTTCTAAGAATTATTTAAAATGCTAATATTAGTTACAGAATGAATCAGAGCAACGTGTGTTGGCATTATGAATGTCATTGAAATTCTAGATTAATATTGGTCAACGCAGTTACCCATAGCAACTCCATGGACTGAAGGGGCGGAGCTATACTTGAATCTCCAGTGTTTTAATTGGCTGAAACCAGTGTTCTGAGGTTTCGCAGGGAAAAGAGTGGGGTTTATAGAAAAGGAGTTTGGAAAGTTATTTATTTTGAGATTTTTTTTCAAGAGGAGAAAACTTGTAGAATAGTGTTTTTTTCTTTTCGTTATTAATCTTTGTTTGACAACGGGGACGGACATTCCATATACAAACAGAAGCTAAAGGAAAACATAATTTACTTCAGGATCAGAAAGAAATCAAATAATATATAGCGTTTTTACGTCGATGTGAAGTTAACAAGAACTACTGGGTCTTTATGTGAATCTCGTAACCTCTTCATTTAGTGTCTAGTAAGATTCAGATTTTCTTTTGTTTAAGTTATTCTATTGTTTGTGAATCTTTAAAGATAGCATGTATATTTTGAAAGAAAGAAAGAAAGAAAGAAAGAAAGAAAGAAAGAAAGAAAGAAAGAAAGAAAGAAAGAAAGAAAGAAAGAAAGAAAGAAAGAAAGAAAGAAAGAAAGAAAGAAAGAAAGAAAGAAAGAAAGAAAGAAAATCTTTTAGGTTCTTTTTTGACAGTACAATTATGGCGTATTATTGTTTTTATGCTATGATTTACATTTTTTGAGTTGTTTTCGAATATATTTTTGTTGTTAACACACTCTTAAATGATCAACTCTTTTGATTGAGTAAAGGCACGTGTTGTCATGGAAACAGGGTTCTTCAACGTAAAGTGAGGCTTGAGCAGCATCTACCTCTTTGATTGTGGATGCTGCCCAACGCACATGCCTTTTTATTATTATAAAAATAGATAAAAGTGTGCATTACTAGTCTAGTTTTGATTAAAGTCCTAATACTGTGGTCATTATTTATTTATTAATTTGTAAGTAATTAATTTACTCCTATTTGTGTGTCCTGTTTGGGTATTTGTCGAGCTAACGATCTTCCATTTTTGCTATGAAAAGTGTTCATAGAAGATAGACGTCTTTCATAGGGTCTTTTTTATTAGCACATATAAAACTTTATACCTATATAACAAGATTTAAGGGCTAATTTGATCAAAGAGCATTAATCCTTACAATAAATACAGAGATAGGGTGAAAAATAACCAAATAAGAAAAATAATTTAAGTGAAACATATAGGAGTCGTATTGTTTTTTGAGTTGAGTTTTTGATGTTTATTTTTGTCAATGATATGAGTTGGACATTAATAATAAAATCACACTGTCTCCTTTATAATCATCAGGAATTAGCAAATTTGCACCATTTGAGAAAACTACGTTCTATATTTTTGACCAAATGCATGACATCGCAATTAGAGAAAACATGAGAGAGAGAGAGAGAGAGAGAGAGAGAGAGAGAGAGAGAGAGAGAGTTTCATGTTCACAATCACAGAAGGCACAATCTTAACAATTATCGATCTGCTCCATGAACGCGTTTGCGCATGCGTCCGCGGCTCCGGCGCGTGGTGCTGAACGGACAGCGCCCTGAACGTCAACCTGCATGGGCGTGGCGCCGCCACTAGCCACGATAGACGACTCCTCAAGATCCCCAAGAAGACCAAAAATATGCCTTTTACGTTTCATGACATTTCTCAACTAACCACAGATGTCCACCAAACACAGTGAAGCTGATAAATGTAGCTCACAAAACAAAAGGCGATGAAGTGACGAGTCATCCGGGGACAGAGCGCGCACATATGGAACCATTACATTGTTAACCCTCGCATCCCCGCATCACTTCCGCTGTCTCTCCTCTCATCACTCCTGCAGAGCCTCTCCTCATTCTCACGCCTTATGTACGGTAACATCTGCCTCTTCTTTGAAATTACTCATGCTTCTGAGGGTTAGAGCTTTCCATGTATTTTTATGTTCAACAGATTGTTCCACGTGAGCCATGTTCATGCTGTTGATATATTAGTGATCCAATTTTGGCAACTGCACGATCTTAAAATAAAAGTCAAATTGCACATTTCTTTTCTTTTGTAAAAAATGCTTTTTTGAAGTTGTCATAATCATATTTATGCAGAATAGCATTGCGTGTGAACTTTTAGCTCAAACAGCAACTTTAGCTCAGCTGTCTAACACAAGGTTTACATGCCTCTTTGTCTGTCTGACAGCATTCCCTGGGAGAAATGTTTGCTGCCGGAGATGCTCCTTCCCACTTCCAGAACATGGGGAGCTCCAGCCCCAGTCAGCCCCGGCAGAAATTCTGTGGAATGTTCTGTCCGGTGGAGGGCTCACCCGAAAACAAGAAGGTGGACTTTGACTCGTCTTCACGGAGAGATGGAGTGATCGAAAGGCAGAGGGATATCTCCAAACCCAGAAAGGTGGAGATCAGAAGGAGTGCCGGGAAAGAGATTCTGCAGAATCTCAATGATGAGGTAAGAGCTGCAGGGACTGTGCACTGGGGTGGGAGATGCCTGACTGATGGCACTGTGTGGATCTGTATTCTCATAGATAGATGTCTTTTTAGCGTAAGAAACAAAATGTAAAATAAAAAACTGTTGACATGCTTTAAAAAACACATTTGAACAATCAAGAGAACCTCAGGGCTTGTTTATTGCAATTTAGTGGAATGTCACTGTGCTTTTTTTACTGGTTTACTGCAAGATTTCACATTAAAATGCTGGGTGATTTTTAATTTAGTCTTTTTATTTATTTATTTATTATTTGTGCGTGTTTTTTTGTGTGTATTTTTAATTAATATATTTTATATTCCTGCTGTTTTCCCCATTTTGAGTTATATACATAATCTGCTCTCTGTGTATATAAATAAAACCAAAAAAATGAAAAAAGAAACAGTTTTAAGTACAGGGAATAACTGTTATATTGTTGAGTGATTGTAATCTTTTTTTTTTCCACAACAGGCCTTTATTCTAGGAGAAAAGTATATATTTTTTCTGTATCATTTAAAATATGAGTTGTTCTTTTGACATATTGCCTAAACTTTAGAACTGAATTTCACCAACTGAATCACCAATATCTACAGTGAGAGAAAGAAGTATTTGACCCCCTGCTGACTTTGAATGTTAACTACACCATACATTTATTTAATTAAATATCTAAAGAATGAATAGTTACAAAAATCAGATATATTCAGTTGAAAATGCTATGAAAACATGTGTAAAATAAATATTTGAAAACCCATCTAGCAAGATATCTGTCCCTGTGGTGTCTTTTTTACAAAAAATATAACCAGTCTCTTAAAGGCTGTATTCATTTGTTATAAAAAAATAATAATAAATAATAATAAAAAAAAAAAAAACAAGAGGATCTTGCCAGTGGTCTCAAAAGGAAGCTGGGACCAGTCACTAATAAAACAATTGGAAACAAGCTCTCAAATCCCCCTTGCTATAGTAAGCTCTTGCATAGGTCTGCATTATCTACATAAGATCTGGATGATCCAAAGGAGAACTTGGTGAAAAAGTTGTGAGACCAAAATGTAAAAAAAAATGTGAAAAAAACAGTGCTGCAGCAAAGGAGCAATGGATAAAGCTCTGCACTCGCAAATTTGTAACATCTAAATGATTCAAAGGAGAACTGAGTGAAAGGTGTTCAAATGAGATTTGTATCAAATAATCTAAATAGTTTGATCGAAAAATGCTGACTCTGAACCCAAAAAGCATCATTTTATAATTTGGGGTGTTTTTTTACTCCCACGTGAATAAAACAACAGTGCTGCATCAAAGCAACAATGGATACGGCCATGCACTGTCAAATCTTGTGTGAGAACCCCCTTCCCGCTAACTGGATGCTATAAATGGGTTGTTGATTGGACATGTGCCCAAAACACACAACCAAGAAAAAAGAAGTTGTACAGTTAAAATAACTTAAGAAGTACAGGAAATATGATGTTTTTCTCAATATCAGAAAACGTTGATATTAATGGAAAAACTTGCATCGATGTGCTTTATTCAGCTTGACACAGCCTTGTAACGGGTCATAAAGTGTGAAATGCACCAAGAGACCTAGAACTAGCATCAGAGAAAACTACAAAGGGATCTATGGTGTCTTCATGCATTAGCTGGCTTTAACAAACTGGATGTGATTGGTTCGTATTAGTCACTATTCGTAAATAGAGAAATTGCTGATTAAAGAGGCTTTAGGCCTTGAATAATTCCAGTACAGTTGGTTTATTGTATAGAGTAGAGCACTTTCATAATGGGTTTTATTTTATTTTATTTTTAGACATACTTTCAGTTTAACATTTAGTGTCATGTGGGCTTCTATAAAGAGCCCATTCCAGCTCATATAACTCATATAACTCACTGCAGCACGTCATGTTCTGAGTAAGAAAATGGCAAGCTTTGCATAAAAACCATGGCTCTATAGAGTCTAAAGGTGGATCTAAGTATTTTAGGATCTTGATCCATTCATCAAAGCAACTATCACCATGACCCTGAACTGGGATACTGATTAATTCCACCAAAGGAGAAAACCTATTTCCAGTGATGTAGGAACACGTACACACTTTAAAAACAGGAAAAGTCATTAGACGTAGAGCTGTCTTGTAAGATGATACACAATGCTCAAGAATGTGCTTTGTCACTGCGCTGGCTAAAGAGGAAATGGTGGTCTCTTTGGCATGTGTAATTTAAAGCCTCCTCTGCTTTTTCACTGAGAGGCCGTAATGACTGCAGAGATCAATAGCATGTTTAGCTCTATTGCAAGAGTCAGATGTTGAGCTGTAGCCTACAGTTCTTGTATTTCTGTTGGAAAACATCATAAAGTCCTATTGTAGTGATGTGATTTCCTGAATTTCAAACTATAAACCTCATCATAGTAACGTCTCGAGAATAGTTTCACATCAAATTTTGCCAAATTCACATTATTTAATAGATTTGCTAAATATTTAACAGCAATTTCAAACAAATGGAAATGCATTGCTTTTAGAACTTCATCTTTTTGTAGATAAAAAACACATCAAAATCTGTGTTGCAAATGTTTAAAAAAACCTTATATATATATATAATATTTTATATAATTATATGAATAATAATGTGTGTGTATGTATATATATATATATATATATATATATATTATATAATTATATGAATAATAATGTGTGTGTATGTATATATATATATATATATATATATATATGTATGTATGTATGTATGTATGTATGTATGTATGTATGTATGTATGTATGTATGTATGTATATATAATGTATATGTATACATACATATGTATTTAATGTAAACGTATGCACATTATAATGCTATATTTGGCAAAAAAAGATATATTATTTTTTTATACCACTAATTTAATGGTGCTAAAATAAAAAAAAAACAATTGTTTTGATAAAGAAAGTACAAAACAAAAAAATAAATAGAAAATAAATAGAAAATAATGTAATATTTGTTTACTTTTTTATAATTACTTACTTTAACATGCAGTTCTTTATTTATTTTGGAAAAACAGCTTTTTATCCCTCAAAATATTTCCAAATAGATTTTTTGTTTTATTATATTTTAAGTATATAATTAATTAAATTATATAACTTAATTATACTAATTACTATTATTATTATTATTATTATTATTATTATTATTATTATTATTATTATTATTATTA
The DNA here is from genome assembly GCA_007224835.1 of Danionella cerebrum. Lineage (NCBI taxonomy): Eukaryota > Metazoa > Chordata > Actinopteri > Cypriniformes > Danionidae > Danionella > Danionella cerebrum. The sequence goes on from SRMA01025336.1 coordinate 70,778, forward strand.
TTATTATTATTATTATTATTATTATTATTATTATTATTATCATTATTATTATTATTGGCAGCACTATAGCATTGTTGCCTTTCCACCACAAGACAAATTAGATGGAATGGTGACCTGTCCAGGATAGACACCAGCAGAACCCTGTGACACCGAAAGGGAAGAAGCAAACAAACCAATTTTGCTCAGATCATGCAAGCACTTCTCAATATACAATTAACAGCATTGTCTGCACTACCAGTTTCATCCAGAGGAGGAGCTGCTAGCGATCCAGGGCGGGGTTGTGCGCATGCGCGCTGCTCTCCTCTCTGAAAAGCACTCGTTTTGTCTCAGACGGTGCTTGGACTTGGTGCATCAGTGGAGGGGAGAGATTGGGGACAGCTCCTTTGTCTTTCACATTTGTCGTGGTGTTGAGCTTTTCGTTTTTAAAACAGCTTTAAACCAGGACAATTCCCCTCGGTCGCTTCAGTTGCTGTTACAGGAATAACGCTCTAAAGGGAATAGTGCAGAGCGAAGATGTCTGGCTATCAGGGCAAGAAGAATATTCCCCGCATAACCGTGAGTTATGGAATATCTTCTTTATTGGCACACGAAACATCTTTAAAATCAGATGACAGCTTTTTTTGTAAACACATCATTTCCATCAGCGCATGCTTCAGCTTCTGAATGCCGGTGGAATCTGATCTGTTTTGCTCAGATTTTAGACTTTAGGCTTTACATTGCTCCATAATTCCTTCTTCATTATTTAGGCTACACACGCGACGCCTTCCAGATTCACCACTGATGGATTTTCCACTACCCCGTAATGAGTAAAGCATCAGTTCAACGAAAAACAATACAAAAGCATATTTATAAAAGCAAATGCATGTTTGAAGGAGGGAGGAGTACAGGATGATGAAAAAAACCTATGGAAATGGTCACATTTCATTCGGGTCTCTTGATTTACAGGCAAAAATGCACAAATAAATGAATGTTACCATGGTTATACCAATTGGCACCTCAATGCATTTTAACAATCACTTTAGAGCTATTAATACATTTATATAGTTTGATTCTTCAACATTTCCTTGATGGGCTCCCACTTACTCAGCCGGTGGTGGCCATGCCTTTGTTTCTTTTGAAAGGAAGCACTTTCTGCTGAGGTTTCGGGGGAGAGCTTTGGGGTGGTTTAGTTGATGGTTTGTGGTTTCCTAACAGCATGTTGCGAAAACCACATTGAGTACTCGAAGTAAGAGGTTGTTGAGACCACCACGTGTTCACATATTGTGAAAAATACCCAAAGTGGGCAGCTATTCATTTGGAAATCACAAGAAATTGACCAGTTTTATACTTATTGAGTTGTCCAGGGCCAATCTGTCTGTGCCACACCCCTATTCCACAGGCTGCCGTTTAGTGCTGTTTCTGCGGGAATGTTAATAAATCCAGACTTCTTGATTTGATTTCAAACTCTGTCCTCGGTCAATGTTTGTGTGCAGCTTTGCCTCATCTGTCATCGCCTCTTGTTCCGTGGAATTCACAAGAAACTTTTCACAGCAGACCACCCAGGCACACTCTGTGTGACCCCAAAATGCCCAAAAACTGGAAAAGCTTCTGAACAATCACCCAGATTGTTATGGTTTAAGTTGTAGCACCACCAACATTCTTCCTTTTATGTTCTGCAGAATAAAGCAGTTGCGCAAAGCAAGAGAGATCTTTTTAATCCCACATGTGACCTTGCATATTTTTCATATTTTATGCACTCGACACAGGCGTGGTTTGATCAGACGCATAGTTGAGAAAGAAACATATGGCACCATGGCTGGTGAGGCAAAGGGTGTGGGACGAGGGTGATGGGGGGGCTCTGACTGCATCAGCTGCATTGGTCAGCTGCAAGTGCCTTCTTCTGCCTCATTAAAACATCACTATTTTAAAGAGCGTCACAATCTCAATTCAGAATTTACCTTTTATGTCAGAGGAATGTCTTTCTAAAGGTTCAGATGTAGTTGGAACGATATATTTTGGAGGCTCACTGGATGTCTGCAACAACCCATTCATCCAGAAAGATATTGATTCCTCATGTTAACCACTTGCTTGTGTTGGAATCATTTACTTGATGTACTGTAGAGCTGGGTAGCATGGTGCCGCAGTGGCCTTTCAGTTAGAAGGTTGCTGGTTCGTGTCCGTTCGTGAAAACGGAAGGGTCGATCGTGGTTCCTCCGGGAACTCCGGTTTTCCACACAAAAACATCAGTTTATTTGAAATGCTAATCACTCCCCCTAGGGGTGACTGCATGACTGAATGTGTCTATTGCCCTGTGATGTACTGGTGACCTGTCCAGGGTGTACCCCTGCCTCTCCCACAAAATGCACTGGGGAAAACAGCGACATGAAATTGACAAATGGTTTCTATCCTAGAAAATGGTTGAGAAGTTTAGGGAAGTTAAGCTTAACCATTCCCTGCCAGACCAGGGTTCGCAATAGACATCAACGCCAACCAGCAGACCACCGTGACCCCAAAAAAGTATAGAAGTTAATAAATGGAAAGCATCTGCATAAAGCTGCATATAAATAATGATAATAAAAAAGACACTCAATGGCACCGTACAGAAAGAATAGAATATAAAACATGTAAAAATAAAGCAATTAATAAAACAATTAAAATGAGGTGGAGTGAAAAGGCACAATAAAGGCCTCTCTGAACATTTTAAGACTAGTTTTGAATCTTGGGAGGTCAGGATTGTTGAGAACCTTAATTTGTTCCTGAGAGTCGATTTTCTCAGGCTTTGTTTTCTCCCAGGGTCCAAAAATGATTCCCAGGTGAATCGAAGACCCTAAACTCCCCTTTGGAGTGAATGATCAGTCAAAGTGCCCTGCAATCGACTGGCCCCAGATCAGGGATCTCATATCTTTAAATTCCAACCCTCTGGTTACCATAGCAACCACGACAGCTCCATTGCTGCTCAGTTATGTATCCCAGAGTGCTTTGCTGACCTGCTTTCGAGTCTCGAGTTCTTACAATCCGTACAACAAACAGCATTTCCATTCATAAAGACTTAGCCAATTTCCCTCTTGAGCGGAAAAGAGACACTCTCGGTTTTCTTTAAGAGGATCATTCGCAGATCAAGCTGCCAACTCAACTGTGACTGTCGCTTTAAATCAGTGAGAGATGACATTGATTTTTAACCATTGATGTTCAAACCTAAGAAAACCCCGAATGTTTCAGGTGATATACGCTGGATGTCACTGTAGCAGCTATATTTAAGTGAACTTTAATAGAAAGCAGAGGCCGTTATTCTAAACATGTTGAGCTGAACACTTCCTGTCAATGTTCTCATGCACTGGGACTCTGGAAAAGCTCCAGAGCAGTGCATAAAGTTCATGTGTTTGTCTGAGACTTCCTTAGAAACTTTCTTTTTGATGATATCACAATTCCTTAAAGGCTGTGATTGGTGTGTTTACACAGAGAGCGCGGAAATGGACAGCGGTGATTGTCGGGTTATGTAATGCATGTTATGAGGCAGCTGTTCAGAGTGGATGTATGCCAAGAACACTCACATTGTCCCAGAAGCCCCTCTGCCTACTTTTCTTTGTAGAAAAATGCTCCCCACTAGCTACGGTTGCCGAATCGCTTGGAGTTTTGGTCAATAACTTTGTGTTGTTGAGTGCGGTGGAGATGTGATGTGTTTTGTTTTATTCCTGAGAGAATGAGGGGCAGCTTCGGGAAGCCACCCAAGGCTTCATGTTGCTGGGCTGCCACCAAACACGCAGAGGCAAAAACACAGACAGAGATGTCTTTGTCCCGTGTGATGCCGAGGGCCTTGTGACTGGAATTGTTCCGCCGCTAGCCTTTCAGAAAAATGGAGGCTCTTTCGGGGCCCTGGATTTAAAGAGAGTTTTTTTACGGCCAGCTTTATTGTCATAATATAAGACAGCGATGGTGTGTGGTAAGATAAAAACAAGAGAGAGGAGTGGAAAGAGCGTCAATATTGTAAATTGACTCAGGTCCCTCCAAGTACCTTGAATCTGTCCAGCTCCCTGTCCCCTCTATACCACAGAAACTGCACTAAAGTTATAAGTATTTAATAAGAAGCTCAAAAGTTTTCTGTTTCCTCTTTCTTCCTCCAAGAAAAGCTTAAACAGCGAGTTAATTTAGCAGTAATTTCAAATAATGAGACATTAAGATGAACCAATATTAGTTATAACAATATTAATAATAACAATATTATTATCTTTTTCACATTTAAACATAATGTGGCTTAGCGTTGACAACTTTATTACTTGGTTTAGTGGCTTTTCACACTTTAAAAATTATTTTTATATGTTAGTTTCTTAAATGAACATAATTTAGACATAGAAAAAATGTTATTTGGGGGGGGGGGGGAATTGTATTTTATGCACAATGAGGGGTCTTTATGTAAATTAATTAATGTCTTCTACTGACTTTTATCAACTTTTGGGCCAGGCCATTAGAAACTTTTTCCACTGAGGAGTTATTAGGCAAAAAAAAAAAAACATGTGATCCCATGTAATCAAGATCAAGAAATGTGGATCTTATCGTGTTCTACAAATGAAGTGCTGTATTTTATCAAAATCTTTACATTATGATCAAAATCAATACGTTTTGATCATAATGTCTCTGCCCTGTGTTATTTTCTACCGCCACTCCATCAAGTTTTTTCAATATCAAAAGAATCGTATTCGTAACATGAAACAACGTCTCCAAACTGTACACAAACCAACAGCTACTGAATTAGGCCCCACTCTCCTTATTTACTCTTGTTTTTACGTGGTTTATTATCTTTGAGTAAAACGGCTATATTCATAAACAAATCTTTGTTTTTTTTTCTTCCATAAAACATTTTTTTCATTCAGTGTATAGTTTTGTTTTTAAAGCTAACATTAGCTTCTCTTAATCTGTTTCTGTTTTGAGCGCTGCAACAGTTCGATACTCAATGATGTTCTGCTGTTGAGTGAACTCGGACGACAACAAAACTGATTCAGTGTTTTATAGCTGGATTGTGAATGAACCGGGACATCTCGTTTATGAACCCACTGAAGCATGGAGAACAAGTCCATTCATTGAGTTCAATTCAGCCTGGCGCTGTACTGTTGTGCTGTTCTATGATTCATCACAATTACACAGCGATGTCCAAAGTCATTCCTGATGGTCTGCAGCACAGTTTAGCTTCCACCCACGTGAGGAACAACTTATCAAACCAATAAAGCTCCGAGAGGCTTGTTTAAAATGATGTGTAAAAATATGTGCACTGATACAACGTATCCCTTTGTCTGTATAAATCAGAATTACTAACCATTTCGAGTGATCTAAGACTGTGTTTGTGTCTACAGAGTGACCGTCTCCTCATTAAAGGGGCTAAGATTGTGAACGATGACCAATCCTTGAGTGCCGACATCTATATGGAGGATGGCGTGATTAAGTGAGTGTCTGGTTATGAGCTTGTTCACTCAATCTGTTCAATCCTGGATCACAATAAATTAAATACAACATTGAATTGTAGCTAATTTACTAAGAAAAATGCTTTCTCTCACATTTAGTAGTAAAAGGTATACATGAGGAGTAAAATTCACGAACGAAACGTTCATGAAACTGTGTTGCGTATAATCTCGATATCAATTACAGGCAAATTGGTGAAAATCTGATAGTGCCTGGTGGAGTGAAAACCATTGATGCACATGGGCGCATGGTGATACCTGGTGGAATCGATGTGCACACACGCTTCCAGATGCCTGACAGGGGTATGACTGCAGCAGACGACTTTTACCAGGGTACTCGTGCTGCCTTGGCTGGAGGAACCACCATGATTGGTATGTATCGCACATAGACCCTGAACCCACACCATCTAGTAAAATTCTACCATCAAATAATATAGGCATAAACATGAAAATTCGTAACTAGATAGCAAACGATCAGCAATTCCTTACCATCTATACCACGTTTAGATAACAAGTTTCAGGAGAAGCTTATCAAGACTAGCTGAGTGGCTCCACTGCAGCTCCTGTATATAAGCCCTTTGTTGATGTTAGAGGAGGCGTCACGTCTTTTCCCAGACTCATTACTCTCACATCTCGTCTAGTTCCCCTGCCAGGACCACTAGTGATGCTAGTCTGGTCTGAGTAAGTGAATTTGAGAATGCAGTTTGTATAACAAGGTTCAGGGGGAGTAAAACTTACACCTTCATTCAGATTACTTTAACCCTTAGAGGTCTTTGCAAGCACCGGTGCGTGTGTACCAATCACACTGTTACAAATTAGCTTTGATATTTTTGTTTTAAAAAGAACTCTACAAGAGTTATGACACATAATTTGCAAGGTATTTCAAATTAAAATTGGAGAAAATGTGCAATCGTCTTTCAGTTTCGTTTTCCAGACCCCAAATTGGTGCCGTAACTCCCATCTAGTGGTGAAAAAGAACCTTCAGGGATTTTGATGAGACTCAGACAATGAATCTTTGTAATGTTTTTATATCTCCTTAAAATTTCATTTGTTCTTGGGCTTCTTGGTAAAAAATTGAAGTGTGTAAACTGTCTGTAACCTCTTGACAGTCCCTTTATGGTTGTCTGGT